>JAAAKG020086428.1:0-16550 GCA_010014905.2 Druon quercuslanigerum | reverse complement strand
CATCGACAATGTGACGTGAAAGCGCAAATCATTTCAATAATTATTTGAAAATTTATTATATGTATATGTTCCAAAAATGACTTAGATACTATTTTCCCACTTTTTCAGATAGTTGGAAAAAATCTTTGTGACTGTATAATTTCTTACTAAGGTACAGAAATATACGCTGAAGTAAAGTAATTTCCTTCTTCGTTTGAAATCAAATACAAATTCAGTCACTTGTATATGAAGAACATATAACACAAAACGCAAAGCGCGCTTATACTTTTGGGTTTCTATTATACGATGAACAGAATGGAGCGTTATGCGCGAGATTCACATGAATTTTAAACTAAATATCGAGTGCCCGCGAAGCGCGAGTGTCTTGATGAGATGAGAATGTGTTCCTTAAGATTGATAGAACCTTATGTAAATTAGTTCTTCTCTTTATGTAAAATTGACGTTATTAAACCAAAAGCCTGTCATAACGATGAAGCTAACTAAGAGATTAGCTCCTAGCCCGCGAACCGCGTAATAGCGAGCACACGAAGTCCGAAAACCTAGAGGAACTGCCTGTAAAGCGTGAGGCAAATGTGTCCGAGCGCGAAGCGCGAGATCCAAGAGGCGCGCTCAAACTTGCAAGCAAAGCGAGCTGCGCGCGATGAGAATGTGCCCGCGCAGCGGGCAGGTTTTTTTTGTTATGTTCGTAAAAAATAATTTCTGATCAAAAGGGTATTTGGAAATTAGTGCATATTTTTAGGTCACCAGCTAATGAAATAACAAAACTCTCATACTAATCTTTCTGCACTCGTGAAAAAATCTGAATAATATAGGTACAATTTAAAAAAAATTATAAATAAAAAACATTTTATCATTATTGCGCAGATACAATTCAGCTCTCGGATCATAAACTCATACAACTCCCGTACTATTTTACAAAGTACATATTTCGGGCATTTTTTAATGAATCTATTTAAGCTATTCCAGAAATTTTCTTTGAACTATGCAGAACAAGTTTTTCGTTGTAAGTTGTTTCAAATCTGAAGTTGCCTCTATACTTTTTGTCTGCGAATGTAGAAGAAATTTGGTTACTGATCGGCCTTAATTTCCAATTGGATAATATTAGGGAAAAGATCATTTTCAACTTTTTATTATTTTGCAGACATTCGGAAATAAAATTTTTAAATAGAACCTGCCTTATTATTATACAAAAGTGTATATTTAAATCATTAATTTTCTGAATTTAAACCTTACCGTTTTTTAAGACCCGGGGACCAACGATTTTAGCGTTTTCAAGCCTCGAGTGAGTTACTGAATTTGAGACCTCAAGTGCAGAAAATTTGTATTGAAAGGCACAAAGAATCAACATTGCGATTGTAACACAATATTAAAAAATATTAAAAGTATAACAATAACAAAATACTATAATATTAATTAACGAATTAATTAACAAGAAATATATTTTTTCTCTCACTTCTCCACTAAAATATAATATACAAGATACTTGAGGAATTTAACATTTAATATTATTTGTATAATTTCGACTTCTTTATTCGACAAAATTGATATTTATCAACCTATTCGTAGAAAGAAGAATATTCTCATAACAAAAGTTGTAATTCTTATCTAAAAAATGATTGCTTTTTCCGATTTTTTTTATTTACAAAATGTTCAGAACTTAAAAGGGAGAGAATATTCTTATTTCTTAAAACTAAAAAATTTAATAATCTGCTTTATAAATATTTAATGCTTTCCGTGCAATTTGTACGTAAAAAGTATTGAAAATTACACACATTCCCTTTGCATACCTGCAAAGTTCTGAAATTGTTAGAGAGATTTATATGAAACGAACATTTATTAACAGTCCTCTCGTTTCTTTTATAATCCAAAATTTACTACTGCAGAGTGACAAGGAAGATTAGAAGCACCCTGCATATAGAAATTACAGTGTATCAACATTACTACTATAAAAGCAACAACTTTAATTCCATAGAACTTTCGTCATAATAGTCCAGGCAACTGAGAATTTTTCACCCTATTGGGTATGTTAAGTGCGTTTTTTCTGTAGCCTTCATTGAGGGTTCCTGATAAAAATTTCAAAACTTCCATACATGACTTCGACGCGTACTGCAAATATTTTTGAACAATTTTCCAAAAAACGTGTTTTCGTAGGCTACTTTCGTAAATTTGAGTTTGCTCGTTTAGTGCATGTTAGAGTGGAGCAACAGGGCATTTCTGGAGAAAGAAAATCATTAAGAAAAGTCTATGATTTTTACACTTGTCATTGTACCAATCAGGTAACTTCTTATTAGTTTCTTCCATGATAAATTCTTGTACATTTTTCATAAATTTATATTTATTCTGAAAAGTTGAATGATTTTTTTTTCAAAAAACTATTCTCGTGAATACTTAAAAAAAAGCAGCTATTTTCTACAAAAACTTGGAGGGGATATGCAAAATAATATCCGAATATAACTTCAGTTAAATATTACACATGCGTAAAAAATGCACTTCGTACCTGACGTCTTTATTATTTTTCTGATTTGGAATCCGATCGAAAGTCACTCCTGATGGTTTACCACTTTTTGTCGTTGCGTTATTACAATTTTTTAAGCAAGACTTCATATTAATCCATTAAAAAATTTGATATAAAAATGGATTCGGACAATATTTTAAAATCACTGTCCAAAGATTGTACGAAAACGATGCTAAACACTACAAACTTTCGTTCGAAAGTTGAAAAAAGTATAAGTTTGTGAAACGGCACATTGCTATACCTACTTTTCAAATTTAAATCAGTGAGAATTCACTACTTTTCAGTAATTCAATTCAACTTTGCGTTATGATCTGTCGTTTTCCGGAAAAATTAATTTTTATGTAAAAACAGGCCAGTTTATTTCTCCTTCCAGGTTCTTCATTTTGAACCCAGGAGGAACAAAAAAGTCGACAATGCACGTTGACATTCAGAATTTCTTTTGTTTAAGCACAGCTTATATTCATATGCTGTTAATTTACAAATAAAATATTTCGCCTCCGTAAAAGAAAGTATTATGCTATTAGTGATATATTATCACAAAATGTTCACAATAATGACTTACATTTATTATCAGAAACATTTTGAAATATTATCAAACATACTCCGTAAAAACTGGTGGTTTCTTTTTTTACGGTATCATATTTTTCGTGCCCCTTTCGGAAATATAACTTTATTTTGTTATTTTCAATGCAGAAAAACAAATCTGGAATTACACCAGTGGTCTCATTTTAATATCACTGGATACAGTTCTTTGAGTCGTATTCCAATACCTGAAAGTAGCGCTGAAATAATACTTTTTTTCAAGTGTTAACAAGAATTTTAATTTCTAGTGAATTGCATACATACCGAGAAATCTTGCAACTGAATAAATTTTCACGTGAAAAATTCCATAACGTAGCAGAATACTACTTCATTTGCACAATTTTTTGAATGTGCGAAGTCGAAAAAGGTAAAGTAATTATAAAGAAAAATTGGATTTAAAAATAACACTGTAAAAGTATTCAGAATATATTTTTGTGAAAGTTTATCAGACAAATTTTACAATTTTAAAACTTGGCTCCTAGTCACCTAGAAAATTAATCGACTTACAATTCTGATAAGTTTTTATAACCAGCAAATTTTAATTTGCATATTTTTGATTAATATATGTCCTGCTTTTAAAATTGGATATCTACTTTTTTAATTATTCTATTCTTCCAATTTAAAAAGTTCAATGATCTAAAGAAGAGACAAATTGCTGACCCAGAATTAAATAATTAAAAAATGTTACCGCAGATAAATTTTAAATCATTCTTTTCATTTATTTCTTCTACCTGCGATAATTAATAAATTATTTTTTACATTCGAACATTCATTTTTAATGAAATGCATATTCAGCAAACATTCCAAATGAACGAGCTTTAGAAGCAGTCCTCGGTCACGGTGAAAAACTGGCGTAAAACAGTTTCGTCTACTTTTCTCGTATATCCTCTCATATCTTCAATTTCCGTGCTCTCTTCTGAAATACATACCCGAAACACATTCTTGGCCCATGCCACTCACGCACATTAATCATACTTTCTATTGGTGAGGCACTGGTTCCGTCGTAAAGGCATAGAGGGGAATCTTCCCTCTGGTTCACGTCACCACTAGCGGCCTCGCATCGTCGGTTCCCAAACTAAGTCTTCCCCTGTCGTCACGCTCCCGTAGCGTGTTTCAAAATACCCGCTGCATTGTCGCCTGTATACCTATCTTCCCTCTACGCCACGGCCATCCCTAGCCGACGGACTCTAATTTTACATAGGAGCTCTGCCTAAGGTTTGATGCCAGCAGTGAACTAATCCGCTGGTGGCACTGCTGCGCTTCTTGTTGCCAAATGCATTAGTTATAAAAGAAAAATAATTAAATAATTAAAAAAAGACAATTTTATGGGCAACAAAGGACCTGACATTTTTTCTAATATATTCGCAGATACATAAATATTATTTCAAATATGCAAAATCTATTAAAACGTTCAAAGATATAAAAAAATAATGCACAAGCCAGTATACGTGTTCCAAAAGAAGTTTTGATTAAGTGTTCAAATTCTCCATTAAAAAATGTATCTGTAATATAAACTCCATTTTCAGAAATATTACGATAGAAAAAAAAATAATAATAGAAAATTCTAACATTATAAATTGTAGTTAAACCAATGCTAAACCAATAAATAAAAAAATGTAAAATAAATTTTAAGCGTGGTAATATTCACAAATAAAAAATAGGCTTCATGAATAAATAATATTTAAAAATGAGAATGAGATACGGAATTGAAAAGTTAGACTTTGATCCAAATGTTTTTTTTATTACTGGCAAGATGACACAATTATGAATTTGAGTTTTCTGAAGGCGTGTCGGTTGATTGTGAGATAACTGATGAAAGCAACACCTGATTGCAGTCGCCTTTTTTACAAATAATGAGAAATATAATCTTATTGTCCTAAATATAGCCTAGCTATAATGATTTTCCTATAATTTTTTTTTACTATTATACGAAAAATTATGGAAAATAATGATAGAAGTTAATAGTATTAAAATATTAAAATACTGAAAGCTATGAGTATCTTATACTTTTTGGAATAATTATTTCAAGATTATTTATTTTTATAACTATTTTTCCCTAGTTACTTTCTGATAATTCATTTGAAATTTTCGAAAAACACGTAAAAATTGTCACTTACTTATTTGTTTGAAAGAAATAACAAGATGAAAGATTCAACATTTTTAGATCCGCACATCTTTAAAAAATTAAAAAATCTATTTTCATCGCTACATCACTTAAATTTTAATTGTTCTCAATTTCTGTAATGAATTCCTTTTGTTAATGATCAGCATGTAATATCATAAACGATTATATCTTTATAAATTAAAAAAAGAATTTATTTAAAGTAACACAAAAATTGGATAATATTTACACAAAAAGAGGCTTTTGATGTAAATAGAAACACTTTTTTTTAATGTCGAATCAATTACAAATTTATTTTATTGGCTAAATAAGTTTCATTCCATTTTATTTCTCCGATCGATTGAGGCCTGATTAAACAAAATTTATATTTAAGTATAATAATACTCAAGGTTTTTTTGAAGTGATTTATAACAAAAATTTAATAAATTACAAAAATTTTATTTCGAAATTTAGATTGAAAAATGCATTGTTTATGTTAAAAATATTTTATATGTACATCATGGAATAGAAAAAAATTAAATTCTACAATGTCAAATTTTATTGAATCCAATCAAACGTATTCAGCAGTTGTTATACTGCAAAAGTATTTTTATTGGATTATAATGAATAAAACTTGTGTTTTAACAGTAACTAAATAAGAAAATTTTTTTATTGGTGGTCAAAGTTTTTATTGTTCTAGCCCTTTTTTTAAATTTTATATTGAAGTATGAAAATGTTTCTCTTCAAATTCGAGATAGGAGGTTTTCTTTATTTTCGCGGATAAATAACTCAGGAAGAAAATTTGGAAAATGAGGTTTTACATTCAATGTAAATCAGGTCCTTATTTTATTCTCCTGAAAATTGAATTTAAAAAAATTGAGATAAATTTAACTTAGTCATTACCTCGGTTAATCAAGACTCAATATACGAATCTTTTGAGCCATTTCGAAAATTGATATTTCAATATAAAAAGGTTCGGGGCGAAAGCAAAATTTTCATAGGGATAAAATTAATACCTGATTTACATATGCTATTAATACTAAATTTTTCTATTTTTCTCGTTGCGAGTTATTCCTCCGCGAAAATGAAAAAAATTTTCATAGTATCAAATTTTAAGACGAAAATTTTCAATAGTTGAAAACAGTGCTACAACGATGATGAGTATGACTAAAAATGAAACTTACATGGTAAATTTTAGTTTAAAGTATCTTTAATTTTCTGTTAAAATACAATTCCCATTCAAGATTTTAAAATGAAATAACTTTTTCACATGCGAAATAACAGTTTGAAGACTAATTTGAGTCAATTTTACATTCTAGAATTCGAGTTTTTCTCTACATTCTTTAATGAGCGTAAATAATGTGACATTATATGTTTCATTCACTTTTAAAAATAAAACTTTAAAATAAATAAAATAAAGTAATTTAATACATTTATGTGATAAATAAGTTTTAAAAAATAATGAGTATTATTACAGTCAAGTGAAAAAAATATGATTAGTACGCAACCGTATTAAATCCGATGGTCTCGTTTTTATTGCAATGGTATTCAATTTATACGAAAATTTGCATTTATGTGCATCATTAAAATTATTTATTTATTTTACGCGCACTATAAATCACTTAAACTTATTTTTTATTAATACTACATTTTTTATTTACATTTGTCGCCAGCATGAAGCACAGAAGCGCCTCCAGCGGATTAGTTCACAGCTGGCATCAAACTTTAGCCAGCGCTTTTGCACGCGGTCGGATAGGACTGGCCACGACCGTGTACGGCTATAGAGGGAATAGGAACGTGGATGTAGGAGTAGTTCTCTTATGATCTCTTATTTAATAACTCAATGACAAAAATATTTACAGCATATACATGATCAGAAGAATTATTAAAAAATATATCATTTATATCCAATATAAATATAATAATAATTGAAATATGCATAGTAAACAATCTTTGCAACTTTAAAATCTTAACAATTTCAAGTTTTGAGGGAAATATATCTCAAAAAATTTGCCCGCATCGCGCGCGTCAACATCGCACGCTTCGCTCGCAAGTTTCAGTGCGCCTAGGCGCGCACCTGTTTGATCTCGCGCTTTGCGTTCGATTAGATATTCATCTCGCGCTACGCGATGGACACATTTGCGTATCTTGCGTTGTTTGGCTGATAATGCTAATTTTCGTTTCTTTTTTTGGATTTTGAAAATGCTATAGCTCTGAAAATTTCCATTTCATCGAAAAATGTCTTCAGGATCAATTATTAAAATTTTAGAGTAATATAAACATCCGTACATACAATTTTCAAATTAGAAAAAAAAATGATCTCAAAAATGTTCAAAATGCTCTCATATTTTGAATTTTTATTCAAACTGCCTGGACAAGGAACTTTAACCTTTAGTTCAGGACACTAAAAGAGTGTACCAAAGGCCAATCAAATCTGTCAATTCTTCTAAAAGTATCGTGCTCACAGACAGGCATATAGGCAGACAGGCACACACATGCGTAAGAACCTGTCTTAAAATGTGGACATTTGACAAAAACTGGGGGGTCAAATTTTACAAAAATCTAATACCTTCTCTGGATGAGAATATAAAAATTAATTAATTTGCCATGAATAATGTTTTTTAATAATTATTTTATTGTTTTAATCGTTAGAAATTGTATTGAGAACATTAAAAAATTAAACATTTTGAAAAACCACACACGAGATGAAAAAGTTCTTATTAACACATAATTATACATAAATTTCAATCCATGCAATTTGTATTGATCTTGTAACTAAACATTTACTTTACATTAATTCAGCACGTAGAAGGAACGGAAGCCCATAGTGTTTATGAGCAAATATTATTAATTGAAGAAACTGATCAGTGAATTTTTTTAGGTTTATGACACGAGTAAGAAATATAATATTAAGAAAATATAAATTACCGCCATCTTAGCAAGCCGTGTGAACGGAAAGGATACTTTACACAGTAACAGAAAGACCAACTTTTAAATTGATGAAATTCGGATTCTACATTAAAATTCCCATTAGAAGGTCACGGATTAATTGCAATAGTTTTTTTTGCAACGGTAAAAAGTGTTTAAAAAAGACCTATAACGCTTGTTGACTGCTACTTACAGATGATGCGTTTGAAGTGTTGCATTCAACAGGCTTTATATGTCTTCTATTTTGTTAAACTTTTTACTGTTTCAAACGAAACTATTGTGATTACTCCATGACCTTCTAATGGGAATTTTAACGTAGAATCCGAATTTCACCAATGAAAGGTTGATCTTGCTGTTTTTTTTTTAGTTTTTGTTGCATGATACGGAAGGGATACTATGTGGATACTATAAAGATACACTGTAAAGTATCCTTTCCGTTCACTCGGTGCGTAAGGAGAGCTTCAAGAGAATCCTCATCGTTGATAAAAACATATTTATTTCTTTCTACTGTGTCTGTAGAATGCTTTAAAAGCATATGTTTTACAGTTTTTGGACATTTTAGTCATTACAGTAGATGCTTTTTCTGTCGCGTTGCATTCTTTGTGTAAATTGTATCAATAATTATACGCAAATGTTACTTTGCTAGTTTCTTTGTCTACAATTTTTTTATAGAAGCTCCATACTAAGCCTTGGTACTAAGGCATTTCGATACTGCGTAGCAAACTAAAGAAAAAATTTCAGTAGTAAAATATATTTAGCAAAATACACAAACTGTGCGAACATCGAACAATAGTTGAAAATAATGAAAATCTTGAAAAATTGAAAATTCTCATAAATTCTCTAAAATTGCACGGTAATTTGTTTTAACGTTACCTTCTCAGTAACGGTATCGAGAACAAGAATATTACTACGGTAAATTTACCCAATAAGAACTCTAAGTTTTATGGCAGGCACTTCGTTCCTCGGCCGCCGTGCGCGCAAAGGTCTTCAAGATCATTTGTATGCGCGATTGCAGAGGGCGACAGATTATGCCCACACTTCGGTCTGCCGCTCATTCATGCTGACCAAACGACTATTTATCGCCAGGAAGGCCCTATCAACTCAATGGTAGAAATATGAAGAAGCACAGCGCTAACAGTTGGCCGCAATTTGAACTTAAAGTATCAATTTACAGCGTATGTGCCATATATATGTTATGTATGTGACGAATTTTAAAATTGAAAATATTTATCAATAAATTGGATAAACTAAGTAAAAAAGATTTGTAAAGATATATATATATACATATATAAAGTATAATAAATTACTTTGAATATATCTTTAGACATTTTTTACTTTATGTATCCATTTTATTAATCATTATATTCAATTTTAAAATTCAAGACATATTTAAAATTCATATAATAGCACACATTTTCTGTTTCTTTATCCTCCAAATTGATTGAAACATTCAAATTAGTGTCAACATTATTATTATTATATATTATTATATTAGGCTACCTCAACCGGAGCATCTGCAGGAAGATCATTCACCTCTTTTTTAGGAAACAACACACGGAAAGCACTATTTTTGTTTTGGAAAAATTTCGTGGACCACGTAAATAATCCTCCGCCCGAAAATACAGAAAGCATACTCGATAACCGCTCTTATGGGTTCGTTGGTAGGTTATTTTCGTCGAGAGCGGATTTGACAACGCTTCTAATCATAAAACCCCTGTTTTTTGTCCTTCGGAAATTGGTGATACTTCACATGACGCGACGATTGACACCCGGAAACGACACACCTCCGTTTCTTTAATTCTATAGTCATCAGATTCAATTTTGCACAAAAAATGTATGCTTTGGCACAGTTTGACACTTTCAATTTTCAAACCTTAAAATTGAATCACGTGTGCCGACACGTAGCGCCAAAATTTGATTGCAACTTGTACCATGCCTGAAATAATAATCATAAATCTTCATATTCACCAATTAGAGTTGAGAGGGCCTGTCGCCGGCACGCCGTCTGCTGCCAATCGGTCCGGTAATATGCCAGGCACGTTTTTTATCTGGCCTATTAAACTCTATAAATAAACGTACCATACTCATGACGTTTCCATCAGGTCCTCTAACCTTCGACTTTATGTTTTAACACAATGTCTTTCCTTAAAATGGCTTCTTGCCGCAGCTTCATTATTGTTGGATTTTTTGGTGCCTGCCTTGCAATCAGGAGCTACATATTTACGTTCCATTCTTATCGCACTTATAAGAACAAGACAACTGAAATAAAATTATAATATGCACTAGGCTACATTTTTTTCCAAATCACTTTTTGTGAAGTTCTCGAAAATTCATAGTTTTTTAATTATTTCTCTAAACTCTGCAATTTTTATCAACAGAAAACTCAGACCAACTGATCGTGGCGCCATCTGTTGGATTATTTTCACCCTCAGTTCGCCTCCGAATGCTAAGAAAAGCTAAAAGTGGGGGCGATGCATGGGACTGGGCCAACCAGAGTAAACATACCCTAATAGCACGGAGCGTTCCGCGGGAACCTTCGGAATGTTCCCGGACCGAGTAAAATGTCCAACACTTGGGAACGTTCCAGCCGAACGTTCCAGAAACGGTCTACTGGAACGTTTAAAGAATAAATTATCGTTATTGTTATTATTATTATTAAATATCCCATAAATCTTAAGTAAAAGGTAAAAATTGATGTCAGTTTATGATATGGATATCATATTACTATACAGTATATGCGGTACTCAAAACTCAAAATGGCATGTATTTTTACTTATCTCTTACGGTTTACGAGATAATTGTTGTTAAAAATAACAATAATGGAAAGTTCCCCCCAGGTTCCAGTGGAAAGTTCCTGGAACGTTCGCAAGCGGCGGAGATTTTACACGCTCTGGAACCGTTCCTGGAACGTTTCGAAGGCTGCCGCCGAATGTTCCCGGTACATTTCATGCTATTAGGGTATTGTAGACATTGGTCATTTTAATGATCTATTTTTTTTTAATAGAATGATAACCTCCTTAAATGAAAGAAACGTTCTACTGGAACCTAAGGAAAACTTCCCTTATTGTTACTCTTAACAACAATAATCTTGTAAACCATAAGATAGGTAAAAAATCGATGTCATTTTTGACTTTTGCGTTCCGCATAATTCCTGTAATTTCTGTTTCCAATATACCTAAGCGGCGGAAATTTACATGATCCGGGTAATATTATTGCTGAACCACCCACCGCTATTATCACGTAACTTTTTTCAAAATGACAAAAATTTATATAACATGACTAACTTTTGTCAAGAAAAAATAAATGCAAATTAAGTAATTTGTTACATAAGAAGGCTAATTAGTTAGAAATTGTGTTTCTTATAATCTTTTTTTAAAATGAATGAGAATGCAATGTTATTGCGTTAATAAATATGAAAAACACTTACGTCCTGTGCAGAAAAATATCATTTTGTTAAAAAAGCCATACAAAACACGACGAACCCGAAATTCAAGCACGCATGACTGAGGCAAATCAGCTGATTTGCATGCTCTTGTTTCTTTTCATCAAAACATTGAAAAATCTATTTAATGCATTGCTGTTCTTTTTCGATATATGTCTTTAGCTCGATACTTCTGTCTATCATTTAAAACTTATTAAATTTTTTGTTCAAAAAAATCGAGTATCCAAATTACCACAATTCGGAAATTTTTCAGCTGACGAAAAAATTTATTTTGCACCATAGTTTTGCAGAACTCATCACTTGCGCTAATCGCCAAGTTGCGGATCTGCAATTGTGTGAAAAAGCCATAATACTAACACATAAGCCTAATAATAATAATTTAAAATGATTTAATTCTCCAGGTTACAGTATAATGAAAAAAGTCTCAGGGGTCAAAAAAGACTTAAAATGGTGAGAAATTCCTCGTGTTTAAGAAAATTAATATATTTTTAATATTTACCTTCATTATTTAGGTAAATCGATATGAATCGAGACTGACCAAAAATACTGTGATTTTAAACGAAGTATGTAGATTAATAGTAGGAATTAGCTGGATTCAATCAAATATTTGTTATTTAGTGCACCAAAGACAAAATTCAAAAAAAGATAGAAACTGGTATTTTATATTCAGCTGCTTCAAAGAATGTTACACGTGAGAACAGTTTTTGAAAAAAACAATTGCTTATTTAATTCCGTTGTATTAATTATTTCTATTTATGCAAATGTAATCATTTTATTTGTTGTACTTTTGCAGTATTTCAAGACAATTAATTCTAAGTATTGCTCTGAAATTATTTTATATTTACTATTTCAATGCTCACAAAGTTTTCCATATTTTAAGTGTAACTAAATGGGCGCTGCTTATAATTTATTCTATACGCGCGAACATGATCTAATTACTGAATTTTTTAGATTTTAAAGGTTTGTCGATCACTGTGAAGAAATGTTCAAGATGTTATAGTTAATTTTCAATCATTTAGTATATTTTGGTAATAATAATAACGTAAAAAAATATATGTCAAATAATCGAATATTAAGAATAACATCGTGAACATTATCTAATTACTTTTAAAAATAACAAATGAGCAATAATGTAATTGAATATTCTGATAGTTTCGGTAACATATCTGTATGTTACGGGTAATATCACCCAATTTTAAATTACCGTGAATGTAAAAACTCTTGACGTTATCCTCCACCATATAAATAATTCGAAGCAGAAACGCAACAGAAGTTACCGGTTTTTAGAACTGCATCGGGACCCCTGGGCGATGTTGAAAGACGAACGGCTCTCTTTTTCTAACGTATGGAAATAGAAAAAGAGGTCCGTTTAATACTTTCTACTTCGAAGCGGCCACGAGTCTCACTTCAGTAGTGGGACTCTTGGGCCGTGCAGAAAATCGAACGGACTTCTCTTTCTAGCGTGTAGATATAAAAAGAAAGATCCGTTCGATTTTTCACATTGAAGGGGCCCTGGTATCCGACTGCAGCGCTCAGAATCTGCCAACAAACGGATAATTTCTCGTACTTCTCTGCCAGGAATTGATTATACCGGTGGAGCATGACGTCCCAGTAAAATGACTAATTGCTTCGAATTAAACTGGAGCCAGAAGTATATGCAGAGCTTGCGCATTATTTATTCATGTGTATTTATAGGTTATGTTGCAAAATTGTAAAGAGATGAGCGTGTTTGAAAAAGACTTCTGGTTCTGGACTAATCGGGATGCACAGTACAAGCCTGTATCAGCATGTGTGAGATTTTTTCTCAACTTGTGCCCAAATTCCGCCTGTACTTCTGGGATCGGTTTAATCGTAATCAAGCAAAATAGTGAGAAGCTGTGTCACAACTCTTCTTAAAGCATTTCGACAACATAGCTGGTGTGGAACCTTGACGCATGCGCCGTGGGGTGTGGGTTGGAATGTGCTTGGCGCGCTTGGCGTATGGACTTCTAGTATAATCTGACACGTCGATGGTGGACTGCTCCACCAGGAGCGCTGAAATTGGCTTCCGCGCATTTGGTAGTTCCTTTCAATATTCGTGTTTCTTTCTCATGTACTCCAATTTAGTTTATCTACGATGTCTATCACTCAAGGTGATAATGTGAACAGCAATGTAAGTAAAAGTGAGTCTTACCTAGTTCTTGACTTCTGAGTGTCCTAGTTGGTGCGAATTCGTGTAGTATCTATTTCAATCTATTTATACCGCGTCTAGTGTTCTCTCTCCGCCATCTTAGGTTACCGTGCATTGTAGGATGTAGGAGGGAACTGTCAGTTCGTCCGTCACTGCATTTTTACGGGGTGTATATTTTATAGTTACTGTATCCAGTTTGCTAACGCAGTATAGTTACGCGAATTAGAAAACGGCTTCTTTTCATCCAACTTGACATTCTTAAACGGTGTGGTCCGCTTATAGTTGATATTAGGAAGTTCAGGCTCGGTCAGTTCAGGTCACAACGATCGCGGCCAGAACGAAAGAGGACATTTCCTCCATTACCATCGTGAAATATACGTAGCTGTATATTTCGTACTGAGCAATAACATCGATTATTGACCAGCATCTTGCATTGATTAATCGATAAATGTATTGGTCCCTGAAGTAGTGCATTTAGTAGATCTCCTGAAACCGTTAGAGAAATTGGGTGCTCCTTATACAATTGATTTCTTCATAATGAGACTGGAGTCAATCTGCGAAAGGCATGGGGTGCGCGGTAACATTTTTGTTTTTATTACTTATAAATAATGTTTTAAAATTACTATTTACTAAATTTGATACGAAACATACTTTAAACGTACTTTTTACGATAGAAAAAAGTTTTGGTAAAGATTGATTGATAAATAAATGGTTTTAGAAATTTTTAATTTCAGCTATAATTTAAGGATAGGTATATTACGTATCGAAATTAGTTGGTATTTAAATGATATATTTTGTAATATATAATATCTTAATTGTTCTTGACTTGTTTAATTGATGAAACCGTCAATGAAGTCGTGATGCCTAATTCTATAATATTAAGTTGGTATAACAGTATATTCATTATTTATGTGCTCAATGCATTATGCTAATTTCAACTGCCTGATGGATCACAAAATGGCCGTCCATGCATTCAATATGGCGTCATGCATCACGTCAGCTCGTGACTGAAATTACACTGCATGCTGTTGAAACGTACCAGTGTTGTCATCTGTCGCACAATACATGCGATTTATATTTCACTGTTCCAATGTTTAAAATTAGCAGTTGGCAGCATCAACGCGGTATTCACTTTATAAAAAAAACTAAAGAAATTTAACGGGCGTTTGACTCGCTTCGGCGTTGGGAAAGCGAGCCGAAGTCGCCCGAATGCCGCTTTGACAGAGCTCTTTTTAAGTAGGTAGTAGCGTAACTGAAGTTTGACCTTGAAGCGAAGATAGAAAAAGAGAAAGGTTTACCTGCTACTCTCCTCGTCGCTCCAAGCTTACGCCTCAGGTACGCTACTCCCCACTTACGCAGTTCAGGCCTACGTTTGACGCCCGGTGTAAGTTCACTCACTAATCATCGAGATAGTGATGCACATAAATAATTTATTTTTACAAAAGTCACGAACTAGTAGTTCCAAAAACGCTGCCAACTGTTGTTATGTTTTCCTTTGTTTTATGTTCTACTATGTCAGCATTTGCTGCGGGGGTTACTCTTACAGCCTCAGACACTGTGTGTATTCTGTGTACACTGACATTTATGTATGTTTTTCATCTGGCTGGAACTTGGAAGTTAGGCTTTGAAAAGGAGATAAATTCTTGAAACAATTGACTGTTTATTTAGCAAGACATCGCCTTTTTGAAGCCCAACGTCAAACCCGAATGGGTAGTCATTTATGAATCTCATTCTACGTTTATACAGACAAAAAATGCCTTGTAAACGTTGGTGGCGCTGGTAGCAAGTATATTTACTGATCTGGTTTACTAATACACCCCACACTATCAACGTGGCTGCTTGAGTATAGTCGCCTCGGTTATTAAGTGCAGCACATAAGCTGCCGAAACGGTAGAGCATGAACAATATACAATTTTTTTCACTAATTCCTTACTACCAGTTTGTTGTTCATTTGCAAAATCCGAGGGTTGTCTAACTAAATACCCATTTGTTTCTGTCAGTCAATGGTGAAAACATGGAAAGTCAGCGGACTTCGGAAATGGACAAAAATCGGGCATAAGGCATCAGCGTGGAATACTGTAAAATATTGCGACAGACCTAATGGTTCCCTTTTTACGAGGTCTGTTAAAAGACCCCCTAAGACCAATAAAAACTCTAGTATAGAGATTTAAAGAAGAAAAATAGTTGGCGACGCCTTAAAAACTATGTGTCAGCGTTCCCAAGAATTTGTCTTTTTCTAAAACACCCGTCCCACGTGGACAGAAAACGTCTGTGTAAAGCAGACACACACGAGAGTGAATGAGACAAATAGATCTGTCCGTCTCTTTCACGGTGGCATACATATATTACGTAACGTGATTTTCTTTTGTTTATGTCGTGTCCTTTTTGACTCCACAGAAACTTTATTTTCATCTTCATCTAAACAAAAGAAAACACCATTACGTAATATATGTACGACCTCTAATGAACATTTTTCTGCGGGAGGTACACTAAAGGAGTAAAAAAAACAGTGGTTTTAGAACGCGGATATTTCTGACTTGCGCAGGAGTGATTCCGGTGTATTTGTAGATTGACACCTGGCGTTACATAACCTAAAATATATGCATTAATGACTACTGCGTATGCTGGAAGTCTCCGCATTCTGACCCCACTGAAAAAAAACTTAATTCTTAAAGGTTGAGTTTCACGTAGAAAATCTATCATAAAATGGCCGCAGCCCATGTCTTGTTTTAACATTATTATTATTATTATTACACCATTAAGCCATTTCCCTTTCGGGGTAGGCGTGACTCACTCGGTAGGGAGGGGAGTA
>JAAAKG020086417.1:0-16551 GCA_010014905.2 Druon quercuslanigerum | reverse complement strand
TTGATATTTTACATCGATGTTATTTTTTCGATATATCGATGTTTGGAAACATCGATGTTTTCATTCGATGTCCCATCACTAGTAGTGTTTAGAATTTTTCCGTGATTTCTTGCGTTTCGTTTTTGTTTCTTAGTTGTATAAATATATAAATTGTTTATCCTTCTTGTCTGTGGCTTTTGTTCATTTAGTTCCGGTTTTAATTTCCTTTTCAAGTCTCTTTGCGAATTGCTACTTTCGAAGCAAAGTGAGATGCCTAAAGACCTTTCATGTTCATCTAGCGCTGACCATGTCTTCGATGCCATGTTTTCGCAGCAGATTTGTAAATCCTTTTCGTAAGGAGAAACATGTAAGAGGAATTTATCTGAGGCTTCTAACGGAAAATCAGCAAATGGTGTTTCCTGACTTGCCGCAAGGCAATAAAATATGTGGTGCTTTTAGAAGAGAATGGAGAACTGTCAATTTACAGCCATCCAGAGTTATAGAAGAGCCTGGTATTAATATAGAGGAAGAGATAAACGAGGACACAGATTTTGGCTTGCCATTGAGAAATGAAAAAGAGGGATGCAAAGATGAAAAACACTTAGCGGGTCTCGAAGTCCGGCACCAAATAAAAAAAAATTAGAGCGGAAGGGCACTGCATATTCAGAAAAGGTATGTCTACTCACCCTTGTGGCTAAGTCTTAGAGTCGCAGAAGCAACCGAAAATTTGGTAATAAACGTGTACGAAGATGACGAGAATAGTCGACAGATGCTAGATAAAAAAGATTTTACATCTGTCAAAAAACGAATCGGTGCTCGTAATCAAGTACAGAAGAGACTGATTCTGTGCAATCTTTCAGAATTATATGCCAGATTTGTAGCCCTGCATGAAAATGTAATGATTGGATTTTCGAAATTCGCAAAGCTAAGACCAAAGCACTGTGGGTTAGCTGGAGCAAGTGGAATTCACAATGTTTGTGTCTGGGTTTATCATGAAAACGTAAAGTTAATGTTGAATGCGATTGATATTGAACACTTGACTGAGGGAACTGACAGGCAATTGTCAGACTATCATGAATGCCTTGAAGAAATCATGGGTAGTAAATCCACTGACGCTTGATAAATAGCTTCGACACAGTGACATATCAAGTTTTTTCTACCAAAAATTCTAAGTACCGATGACCAAATTAGATAACTACATTTTATCAAATATCTTAAATATTATAACTTAAATCGAAAGCTGTGGTCTAAACTTCTGAGGAATTACAGCGATACATTGGAACTGAAATTTTTTCGATTTTTTTTTAAAGAAGGTTCTCAAAGCAGCTACGTCTTTGTCGAGTACATTCTCATTACGAAATGCAAGCTTTGCGCCCGATAATTTGTGTCCAATTAAAAAACTTCATCAAGATAATTTCCAAATCTTGTTTAAATCTACTAAAAACAACGCTTTAAACTTTCGAAATGCTTTCGAAATGCATATATGAGAAACTTTGACAAAAGTTTCTAAAACTTAAAGAAAAAAATTTCCAATTTTTAAAATTCTCTAAATTTTCTTATTTTGTTGGGAAATATCTGGTTAACGAACTTAACCTTCATTTTGTGAACCTTAAGAAGTATATTAAATGCTGATTTGATTGAACAAAGCCTTCAAAAGTGGGTGGCTACAACATTCAGGTACCGGTACTTACAGACATACGACCGCTTGTATCTGATTGACACAATAGTTTGGCATTGATATAAGATAACATTTTTTTGAAGATTATAATTAAAGAAAGATTTGTATGGGGGTTATGGGGTTGACATGGAAAATTAATCAAAATAAATTGCCTGAGAATGGCCGAACCGATTTTTATAAGGAAAAATATGTTATGGGACTCGATGGAACAAGGTTAGAAAAAAAATTATAAATACATTACGTTGCCCGGATTTGCTGAAAAAAACTATTTTAATTCTAATGGAATTTTTGTATGGGATGCCTTAATGGAACATCCACCTTTTTTTTTAAATAATATATTATCTTAAACCCTTAAGCGTATAGGTTATTATATTCCGGGCATAACATAGCGTACTCCTACATGATATCAGCCGGAAATCTGGGACGCGTGATTTCAGATTTAGTTAGTTTCTATCGCTCATAGCGCCTCTTGCGGAAAAATTCGAAACCCTTGAATTTTCACAATAAGGCAGTTGTCTCCTCACGTCAACTGATAAACAAAAACAATAACAGTGGCCTTTATGAGAAACCTATAATGTTTTACATCCGAAATTTCTTTTTCGCAAGAAGTGCTACGAAGGATGCAAACTAACTAAATTCGAATCTACGCGTCCAAATTTTCCAAAGGCCGCTTGGGAGTGGGGTTACATAAAAATTCAGAAATTTTACGCGGTGAAGAAAAATCGCTCCCCGGTTCTATGCCTTAAAAAACTAACAGGAATTATGCAAGAAAATACAAAAAAAATTACTTTCGAAAAAGTCTCAGTTAACAAGATTACACCGTGGACACTTCAACTGTTCTGGCGACTAGATTCACTTTATTCTCCGCTTTGGTTTTCCGTGAAGTTGGTCCCAAATAGCAAAATTTTCTTTTGATAATCAAACCTTTTTTGATTATCCAATTGGCTTTCAATACATTTTTCAGAACTCTTACTGCAACCTCCAATTTTGGCATTTTTCTTCATAGCCCGTGTAGGCATTTATTTCTTTAATCACATTAACTGTTTTAGCGACGAAGTTCACCTCATTCTGCTCTACATTTTTCTGTTGAAAAAATTGAAGAAAATAAATCGGATAATCAAAAAAAGTTTGATTGTCGAAAGAAAATGAAGCTTTACGGGACCAATTCGACGAAAAAATAAAGCGGAGAATGAAGTGAATCTCAGCACCAAAACAGTTGAAGGGACAAAACAAATGAATGCGCACACTCATATAAAGAAAAATACGAAAATCGAGAAATGCAGTAAATGTTCCGAGAAATATACCAAATCCTTGATTGATATTTAAAAAAAAAATTGAATAATCAGAAAAGGTTCAATTGTCCAAGGAAATTAACACTACCCGCGACCAGTTTTTTCAACGAAAAAATAAGGCTACAGGGATTGCTATCATGTATACGAGTACCCTATGTCTCGCACGGGATACTGCAACCCAGACGCCAGTGTCTCCAAAACGTGGGATTTTTCGGCCCCCACCACTCTTCCGTATGGCAGAAATACATTCAATCGCATTGCGTCGGTGAGTCGGCTCTGCTACATGCTGCGTAGGCCAGTCTCGTGTAGAGCCGAAAATGCACGAGCACAAACTCAACCCCCTCCCTCCCATCCCGACTTCACTATTCGTTTTCGGTGGCTAACCGGCTACTAGGAGTTTTCAAGTAAACTAAATTTTGCATGGTGTGAAGAGAATAAAAGAAAGCTCATGCGAAATTTTCAAATGTTTTTTTTTGTAATGACATTTTCAAGCAAAGACTTGCAATCTTGCCATATTACGTAATTTTAGAAAAATTAAGGAACATAATTCTTATTAAGCGTTTTTCTACAATTATGTTACACAATTTTATTGTTGACAAAATTTTCTTTCAAATTTGAGCAAGTTGAAGAGTTATGCAGAAATTTTGAAACAATTCAACAAGAATTTAAGCTGTCAGGTTTTTTAAAGCAGTTTTTAAGGTTTCACTAAATTGAAAAAAAATCTTTTAGGTTCCTAGGAATAATTAAAATAATTTTTTTTATCGAAAATTTAATTTTAGGATATTGTTTTAAAACATTTTAAAAGATTTCAAAAATTATCAAAGAATCCACAAAAATGTAAAGGCGATTTTTTGTAATTTTGCAGAAAAAAAAGAATTATTTTCTTAATCGAGTATATTAAAAAAATATTTAATAGATTTGAAGAGATTCAAAAAGAAAATGGTTAAATTTCTAAACAAAAAGCACAGTTTTCTACCAAAAAAGATGAATTTCTAACTGAGAAAAAATAATTTTTGAACAAAAAAAAACAACAAAAAATTTTGAATTTTAAAAATGAATATAATTGCATTCCTGAAATTTATTACCTGAGGTCACCAACTATTTACAAATTTTTTTTATGTAATAATCAGTGTGTAACATTTAAAAATAAAATCTAGGAATATTTTTAAAATTATTACTGTTTTTCATTTTTAAAATTAATGTGTACAGAGTTAAGTTTTTATTTGAAATCCTACGTCGGTTTTTTTACCATGTTTGACCCTCGGTTTAAACCGTTAAAATCATTAGATATTTCTTCATAAAATAAATATTAGGAAAAATTCAAGTATTTTTAAAAAATCTTTAAAAGACTTAGAAGCTTGGAAAAAATAAAAAAATATTTGGGAAATTTTCGGAAATTTCTTTAAGTTTTAAAATATTTTCAATCTATTTAAAACGACTTAAATTCTTATAAATATTTTTTACCGACTAAAATTTTTCCTAAAATTGTGTAGAATCATTCAAGATGTAAAAGAATTTACTTATAATCTTTTAAATTTTTCCCACGAATTTTAAGAAAAATAGTTTTTTTCTCCTTGAAATATTTCAGAATTTCTTTAAAGCTTCTAAAGCTTCTTTTGTTTATTTTTTTTTTATTCTTTTTTTTTATAATTTTTCTTGCCCAATTGTAAAATTTTGCTTTGAAATCTTTTTCACTCTTTTTTCAAATTTTAGGAAATCCTTTGTTATGTTTAAAAAGCTTTTTGAATTTTCTTTTTAAGTACATTTAAAAAAAAATAATTATATGCATATATATTTGTACCTTTTTAAAACTTATTATATACACTGCGAAATAATTTAATTTTTTACTTTAATCTAGTTCATTTAATTTAATTTAAACTTTTGTTATTTAAAAAAATCCTTGTTTCACAGAATTAAAATTCGTTTTTGAGATGATTTTTCAACATTTACATGGCTAGTTTCAAAAAAAAAAATTGGGAAGCCCTATAAATTTTCTTAAACTATTTTTTTAAAATTAAAACCTCTTTAATATTAAAAACTCTAAAAGTTTCCATAAATTAAAATAACACACGAACCTCTATCTGTTAGTGCTAAAATTTCCTATTTTTTTAGTTACAAATATTGTAAACCCATTGCAATTTTTAACAGTTGAGAAAAATTTTTTTAATATATTTCTGGTTTTTGATTCTAGTTGTTGATTTAAGTTTTGCTTGTTGATCCACAAAATCAAACACCTGTTTCGAAATTTCTACAAATATATCAGCGCTTTAGCTACTTGTCCTTCACTAAAAAGCAAATCTTTCACGAAAATATCGAAAGCATTTTTGTGGCTTTTCCTCAATGCCGATTGGGAAATTTGAAAGTTAAGAAGAAAAGATTATTATAAAATCTAAACACATTATTAAGAAATATTTATTTTTTTTCAATAGCAGTTTAGTTACATAATACAAATTTCGAAATTGTTTGACATTCCCTGAAATTTCCTCACTTTGAACCAAAACTATAATCATTATATTTTCACTTAAAATTATGAAATTTCAATAAAAAAAAAAGGAATTAAAATAAAAAATACAAATTCCTCCCAAGTAATTTAAACCGTAACCAAGACGGAATAATATTTAATCCGTAAAAAGGAATTATTAAGAAAATAAGTGAATTTTTAACTAAAAGATCATTCTTGTAACAAGAATGAATTAAACAATTTTTTTTTAATTTTTGTAAATAATTTTTAACAAAAAAGTTGTAATAGTAACCTAAAGAAAGAAATTTTTAACTAATATGATGAACCTTTAATCAAACCAAAAGTGATTTTTTAACGAAATAGTTCAAGTTTCAACCTGCAAAAAGAATTTTCTGCAAAAAAGCAACAAATTTGCATTAAAATCGATGAATTTAAAAAAAATTTAAGATTTAATTTAGAGGTTATAGAAAAACTTCTTATCACTTTGTTGAAACAAGAGAATGCTATGATTTCAAAATGAGGCAGAAAATGTCAAGAATACGATGTCACAATATGACCTTTTTATTATTTCAATAGAGTTAAGAATGTTGCAATATTACCTTATTTTATTAAATTTTTTCACTTTTCACGGTTTTCGTTTCTATAAGATTTTAAATTATTATATACAGTTAAGAAAATTTATTTATTTGTATCAAGCAATTAGTTGCTTTCCGCTACTAAATCTGGAATTGTGAAAATAAATCTTGCAAAAGGCAGGGAATTTCTATAAATTTAAGTAACTGTCAAACAGAAGAAATTTGAAAATTTGAATTTTTACAAATTTGAGAGTTTGGCCTTGAATATTAATAATCAGGGGAAATTAAGAATTGGTCTGAAAAAAATTAAGAAATTAGTTTATTTCTCCTAAAGTTATCTTTATAATTATAAATTTTATTATTTCTTCAAAAATTGAACTATTTTGTTAAACATTAATTTTTGTTGGTTAAAATTTTACCCAGTTTGTTGAAAAGTCATCTTTTGGAATTTAAAATTCAACTATTTTCGCAAAAAAAAATTCTACTACTTTTTTAAGTAAATTTTTTTGTAAATTAAAATTTTATCTATTTTAGTTTAGATTGCCTCTTATTGGATAAAAATGCAAACTTTTGATTTAAAAATCAACAATTTTTTTAAAAAGTCATCCTTTTTTTGTAGAAAATTAAACTGTTTGTTTAAAAATTCGTCTCGTTCAGTTCAAAATTTAAATATTTTCATAAAAAAAATTTACTTTTTGATTCAAGTTCGTATGGCGGTCTCGAAAAGTCAACTAAAAGTCTTTTTGGGTGAAAATTCAACTATTTAAAAAAATATTTGTCCTTTTCATTTAAAAATTCGTCTATTTTTTCAGAAAATTTATTTTTTTATTAAAATTTATATTATGTTTTCGAAAAAACAAAATAAGTCTTTGTGGATGATAATACAACTTTTTTTAAATTATTTATTAAAAATTCATCTATTTTAGTAGATATTGTATCTTTTTTAATAAAAATATAACTTTTTGTTGAAAATTTCAAAAATTTCGTAGAAAAGTCATCCATTTTGATTCAAAATTTAACTGTTTTCTTGAGTGGAAAATTTATCTTTTTCAATTTAAAGAGGAAGAGGTTTGGAAAAGCTCGGATTTCAATTTTTTTTTAATTTTACAAATCGAAACAAAGTGAGAGAAAATAATAATTTTTAACTCTTCAAATTACAATTTTAATTTTTTGAATTGTTAATTTTATGTATTTTTTTAAATTTAAAACATTTTATCTAATTACCAGTTAATATTGAAATGATTTAAGTAATCGTGGATTTATGAAAAAAATTTATTGCTTAACAGTCTACTAAGAATAAACAATGTTATTAATAGTAGGTATGGGGTTCGCAACAATTTTAGGGAAAATTAGGACACTGCTTATCCTAGATAATTTTTTGTTAATAAATTAAATTTCTAGACCATTTTTTTTCAACAAAAAAAAAACAATTTGTTAACAACAATTCGCGGAGATAATTTTTTGATTAAAAAAAATTTTAGATAATGTACAAACAAAAGGAAAAAATTTTAAATCTTGCTGAGAGATTCCAAGAATAATTTTATGAACATTTTTTGTTTACAAATGTTGAAATTGTTGGAATTTTTTTTTTTAATATTCCTAATTAGAAGACGTTTTTGATTGCACACAAACCCACAAACAAATAATGAAGAAAAACATTTTGACAAAAATTAAACAAAATTTAGTTATTTAAAGATTTCGAGCAACAAGTTTAGAAACTTTTTAAGAATTTTGACAGTTTAAAAGTTTGAAAGAATTTTTGGTTCTTTTAATTTGTTTAAGATATTTCAAAATGTTTAAAAAAGTTCGAACCCGTTTAAGTGATATTTAGGAATGTAAGAAGTGTTTAAGTGATTACAAATATTTTAGAAATTGAAAATATTTTCGAATATTTAAAAAATATATTGAAAAAGAACGTTTTTTTAATAAATAGTTACATTTTTGGTTAAGAAAATAATTCCTAATCTAAGAAGATTAATTTTCAACCAATAAAGAAGCAAAAAGTAGCTAAACTTTAAATCGAATAAATTAATTTTTAATCTTAAAAATCAATTTTTGACTAAAAAACAAAGCATTTGAAAAAAATTAAATTAGATATAATTAATAAAAAAGAAATAAAAAATAATAATAAAATTTTACTTTCATCCAATAAACAACCAATTTAAAAAAAAACTTAAAATTGTTAAATTTTCAAAAGAAAAAAAAAGGAAATTTTCAATGGTCCTTGAAAATAATTTATGAATAATTATAATTATACTTTCGACCGAACTGAAATAAATTTTGCCAATTTCACCAAAAAATGCGCTTTGAAAAATATTTTTAAGAAATTAAAACAAAATGTACATTTTTAAAGATTTCAAATAAAAAATTTAGAATCTTTTCGTTTTTCAAAATAAATTTTTAAAGACAATTTGCAAAGATATTAAGACATTTAAAGATTTCTATAAATTCCCAGAAAATAATCCGGACTATTTTGAGGAAATTTTTTTAATTTTTTAAAATTTCTCAACATTTTAAGAAAAATTTGAGTCAGTTTGAATGACATTAAGAATTTTTTAAGATTTTAACTTTACCATTTTTTGCCACGATGTACTAATATAATCATTAAGATTTGGATTACAAACTCTGAAATTAATATTTTATTTTTAAAAATCTGTCATTTTTTCAAAATTTTAGAATTTGTTCAGTCTTTCCAGAAATTTTTTTTGTAAATTTTCTAGATCTTCCAGGTTTTGTAAAAAACAAATAAAAAATAAAATACTCAGATACAATTAGCCTTTCTTTTTTTCAAATTTTACGATTCACGAGAAACTTTCAGGCGCAATTATAGTTTTTTCATTTAAGAAATTTTAAAAAATCGAGTAACTTTAAGAGATATTAAAATTTTTTCGAAAGTTTCAAAAATAATTTTAAACTTAAAAAGGTTAAAAAAAATTAAAACAACATGTACATATTTTAAAGAGTTCGGAAAATAATAAGAGAAATTTTTTAAGATATATGGGAAAAGTTGAGAGGAAATATTGTTTTTAAACATTGATTATTAGAGAAAATTCAAAAACATTTGAAAACATTTCCAAAACTAAACAAATTATTAAGACTCGTTTATTTTAAAATGTTTAAAAATCCACATTTGATTTTAGTTTTTTTCATTATTAAGATGCTCTCAACATTTAAATTATTTTTTAATAATTTCAAAACTATGTTTTAAGCGAATTCGAATTTTTCCTTTTTTTTGCAAAATTATACAAATTTCCCTAAAACCATCCAGGTTCTTTTTTTACCAGTTTTAAAAAGTTTCTGAAAAGTTTTAAAATGTTGTTGAATAGCTTAAGTTTAATTATTCAAAATAAGAAATGATTTTTAATTTTCCAGGAACCTTAAGAAAAGGTTTGTAATATTTTCAATTACTTTTTATTGCTCTCTTCAAATTAATTTTTAAAAAAGAAAATTTTTAATTAAGAAAATTCAGCGGATAAACAATTAAAAGAAGGGAAGGTAGAAAAAAGGTATACCGATAGAAGACAACAAACTTTGATCCCAAATAAAATTATCCGCATTTTTCCGATCCAAAAGTTTCAAAATCTTTATTAATTAATTTACAAAATTAACATTTTTAGACCTTTTAATTTTAATTTATTTAACTATACAGTTAATTGCAAATCATGTAATTATTTATATTTTTTTTTAAATTTTACTGCTAACTGGAAAAATTCCGCCCTACCTTACCGGTCAAGTAGGGGAGTCATCTATTTTAGTTTGTAAACTGGCTAGGTGCATCGGATGCGCTTTAATTTTTTTTTTACAAAGGCTTAAGTGCAGAGGGGGCGCTGCGCAAAATTACTCGAAATTGAATTGTTTTTTGAACCTATTTTTTTAATTAGAGAAAAAATATCAAACAAATCATGTATAAAATTTAAGAAAGTGAAAAACCGTCATTATTTTAAATAAAACAAATGTTTTTTTTTAATATGCTTTTATGTTTATTGAAAATAAAAAAGTTAAGAAAGAATATCCTAAATTTATATATTCCCGTACGACGAAATCATAATGTTTCATAATTTCACCTAATTGTTTAAAAAATCGGAAGTTTAATTTTCTAAAATCAAGTATTGAAAACATTGACTATATCGCGCTTTGATAATTATTTATTTTTCTCATAATCAAATTTCTTTTGAATAATTACTTATAATAAAATTTTTTATATGTTTATATATTATATTATTATCAATTATATATTTACCAACAGAATAAAGAAAAAGAGATAAACGGAGGAATAGGCCATCGGCGAACTTCATTTTCTATTGTTATAAATTTGAAAGCCGTTAACTTGTAACTCAATTTATTTTTTACGAGATGATTCCAGATATTAGTAAGCTGTCTTTGTACCACTAATTTTTTTTTTACTTTATGTATTTTCTTATATACCAATGATTTGAACAAAAGAGTTCCGTATTGATCCAACGTTACCTCTGCCAAGGTTGTAAAGACTACATATTCGTATGATAGATTAAGGTGGAGAAAATTGTCAAGTATTTTTTTGTTGTTTCTTAAAGATAACACATCACTTTTATTAATTATTTAACTATACCCAAACATCTTACAGCATCATTATTACTACCCTGTAATCACAATCCTGGTAATCGTCATACATTGTCTCAATATTGCAAATATTTGTGTGACCGCTTAGTGTTCTAAAGAGTTTAAGTGCTCAGAGAAATTCTCACGGGCATCAGAATTTGCTCGAGAATATTCTCGACCTTTGTGTGTTTTGAGATATTTAGTAGCCTTTATAGTCATTTTAAATTAGGATTTAAAAAATTGTATTTGCTATATTTATTATTAATGATTACATTATTTAAATTTGGCTAGAGAATTTATCGCATGGAGACCTGTAATGTCCAAATTTCACCTAACTTTCCTGTCGATGATTCGCTGCTCGCTGATTGGATATCCGCATAGGATGGTTGATGCCGTTGATTCGTTAAAACGTAAACCATTAAAAGGAATTAATTTCAAATAAAGAACACTATATTTATAAGTCAATAATTCATGATTTATTTAGGGACGAATCTCCAATATCACTGTCTCAGATTCACATATCACAATTATTAATAATCGTTTATGTCGCGTTTTGTAGGTACAGAATCTGGTGTTTTTCCAATGTGCGCGCCTTTTTCTGAACTCAGTTTTGGCCGGAGTAATCTCCCACTTTACCCTTTCAGCCAATCCAATCGCACAAACTCTATCTTTTTCTTTAACTGACTCTATCCCTAACAACACAGTTGCCTAGCTTGGTGGAGATCGGATTTTTTTGAGGCTACTTCGAAGCAGCGTACCAAGTTCGGGATTTTTGTTTGGCCGAAGTCGAAGTTCGAACTCTGCAAAGGCGTCTGCTGACCCTCCAGTTATAGGCAGTGCAAATGATTTCACTTGTGTTTAACTTTTACAGTCAGCCTCCTACTGGACCCCGCTGGTACTTAGTCAGGGATGTACGTCAAGTAGCGCGCGCCTCACTCAGTATAGACGTGGATAAGCTGTAGATTCACTTAGATAGAAAAAATGAGAATCACGAAGATAGGTCTATCTTATATTTCTAAAAAGATAGAAATGGATTCACTTGGATAGGGAAATAGGGATTTAAAAAGATAGACGAAATTTGTTATTGCACAACGGATAGAAAAGAATAAAGGTGGATAAGCTGTAGGTTTATTTAGATTGAAAGACTGGAATTTAAGAAAATAAAGGTATCTTAGATGTTAGAAAAGATATCAAAACATTCAATGAGATAAGAAGATACGGATTGAAAAATAAAAACAAGATTTTGGATTGCCTAACGGATAGAAAAAGATTTTAGTGGATAAGCGAAGGTTTCATTTAAAAAGAAACACTAGAGTAGGGATTAGGAGTGGAAAGAAAAGGATTAATGTGGATAAGTGGCGGATAGACATGAATAGGAAGAATAGGATTCAAAAGAATAGAGGTGATTGTTGATTGGAAGAATGATAGAAAATGACTCAAACGGATAGAGACTCTATCCATTTACTTACAACATAGTAAATAAAAAACAAATTGTTGATTGACGTATCCAAACAATTTTGGTTCAAAGTTCAACTTGTGACCGGATGTTTATAATACGATTTCTACTCAAAATCCGCTCTAAAGCACGTTATGACACTGAAAATAGCTCTATGACTCATGTTTAGGAATGCTATGAATCTATCCTATTTCCTATTGCGTCGTAGTTTATAAGTATTTTTCAAATATCAAATTAATCCATAATTCTTATTCTTTCTATCAATTCAGGGTAGAGAGGAAGAATTAAATAATGATTGTTTCTTCTAAATTGTTTTTATTCTCTATAGTCAAGTTATAGTTATAAGTTAATCTTTAAATTCTAATTTGAATTTAAACGCACATCGATATATCGAATCGATAACTCCCTAGTCGATACAAGCTTTCGAGGTACACTTTATGTAACTAAACGTATATAATTCGAGGGCTCTAAGACCCCAAAATCCATATCGTTACAAGACTCTCAAATCGTGAAACGCGAAGGCTTTGTGAATTGGCCAACTGTCGGGTTTTTTAAGCAGAGAGAGAAATGTCCCTAGGCGTTCTAAAAGCTGATTGACTGATCCAGATTCAGACCGTGTGCAGTAACCAGAGCCGTCGCTATTATTTTCGGTATCACGAAGTTGCTGAAATCTTTGCTGGGGAGCATTTATGAATTCAATGTTTTACCAATTAAATTTTTAGTTGTAAACGTAGTAAATAATGCTCCCTGAGCGAGAAGTTTAACTTATTGTACTTATGGAACATTTTGCAAGTTAGTCAGGGGTATGCTCAAAAATTATATTTTTATTATATTTTATTTATTTATTATTTTACTATATTTTACTTTTCATTCGACACAAGCTATTATAAATCAAATATTGAAAACTAAATAATTTTAAACTAAATTATTTGGAATAGAAAGCCTTGAATCGTTCATATTTTAGAGCAGGAAATTTAAACATTGAAGGTTACAATTTTAATTGTTTGCTGTACAAATCTAAACTGATTTTTTATGTTGCAAAATTAAGTTTAAGAGATTATTTGAAAAGATTTATAAGTAACTAAATTTTGAATTATACATGCAAACTGAACACTTAATAATTTGAAAAATAATCGAGTAAGTTTGAAATATATTTAAAGGTTTTGAGAAGATTCCAAAATAATTCAAAAAGTAAAAAAAAATTTTAACTTTTAAAACACAATGTAGACTTTTGAAAATTTCGAACACCAAGTTTATAAGACTTTTTAGCATTTTTAAAGGTTTTAAATAAATAAAAAATTGTATCGAAATTCCAAGAAAAACTGAAAATGATTTTTTTGTTTAAAAATTAATTTGAAAATAATATTTAATAAGATTTATAAAATTTTCAAAAAAAAGCTGCTTTGTTAAAACATCAGTCAACACTTCGGTTGATTACAAATGCTCCAGTTCGATGAGTCCAGTTTTCAAGGTTTCCCGTATAAAGTGGTGCCTGACGTCAATATGTTCCGTTCTACTGTGAAACGCTTGACTTTGAGCCAACTTCTGTGCACCTTGATTATCATTAAAGATCTTTAGTTTGTCATATATTTGTAAATCCAGTTTCACCTGAAACCTTCTCAAATACATTGCCTCCTTGGCAGCTTCTGTAAGGCCCATCGATACTAGAGGGGCCAAGGTTCTTTGCTTTTTGACCTCCAAGGAAATGACTCCATTCCCAAATATGAAAACGTATCCTATATAAGTTCTCCTGTATTCTATGCAGTTGGCCCAGTCAGCATTGACAACGCCTTTCAGAGGATTTCCTGCCTTTGATACTTCAAGCCCAGATTCATTGTCCCACGGAGATAGGGTGAACTCGTTTTGCTACGATCCAATGTTCCCTTCTCCAACAATTGTTAAATTGGCTTAGCTAATTTACTGCATACGAAATATCTGGTCTCGCTGCGATTATCAGATATATTAGTGCTCCAATTAGTTCCCTAAAAGCGAACTGATTCTGTTCCTCCTTGGAAAATTACTCAGATTTAGCCAACTTTATACCTAAACTAATTGGCGTTAAGACAGGTTTAGAATCCATCATATCAAATTTCTTCAGTAGTTCTTCGATGTATATTTTATGCGATATCTCGATGACGTCATCTGTTTGACGGAAGTTCATCCCTAAAAAACTTTTTACCTTCCCCAAATTCAGGACGTCGAAACACTCATACAGTTCTTGTTCAATATCGTTGATCTAATTTACATTTCTAGATGCTATCAGCATATCGTCCACATACGTTGTCACGATCAAGTAATCATCTCCTCTTCGTGAAATGTAAACACAACTGTCTACATTTGTTGGTTTCAAGCCAAGCCTAAGAAAAACTTATTCAAGCCTTTTATGACACTGCCTCCCAGCATGCTTGAGCGCGTGAATGGCTTTTCTCAAGCAGCAGACTTTTCCTCCGTCTTCAATTGCCTGCATCTTCTTTGCAAAATTGCCCTGTTTTTCTTCAGCTGCAATCTTCGGGAATAATTCTTGTAACATTTCTGGTACCTAAACGAAAATCTCTCCTTCGACAGTTCCATTCAAAAATCGAGTTACCACATCCAGTTGATGAAAGAGGAGGCCCGTTTTCTCTGCCAATGTCATCAGGAGACGAGTTGACCTTAAACGTGCCACTGGGGCAGAGGTTTCGTTAAAGTTAACCCCAGGTTGTTGAGAGTAACCTTTTGCAACCAAACGTGCCTTTCTTCTTTCTATCGTTCCATCATTTTTGCACTTATTGGTATGTACAATTCCGCATCCAATAATATTTTTATTTTTAGGTCGATCTTCCAAATCCCAGGTTCCATTGTTCGTCAACGCCTTGAATCCTTCTTGAACTGCATTTTTCCATTCATCCACATGGCATCCGCTGAGCGCTTCTTTGACTGAAATTTCAGTAAGACTGGCATAATCTTGAGCATTTTCAGCTAATCCTTCTTGCACTAGGTTAAATTATCTGCGAGGTCTTCCGGGTTCACCTAATCCCAGAATACGTGGTCTTCCAGCGCATCTCACCCTTGGAACTTCAAAACCTAAGAAAGGTTCCTCATCGGATAAATCGCTGATTTCTGTTTCAGTTTCGATGTCGTCGTCTTCTTCTTCTGGTTGTTTTATTGGATTTAATTCTACCAAATTTTGATCAGTAGGTTGATCTAAATTGGTTCTATCAAAAATATCTTCTGAAGAAATGTCTTCTTGCTTTTCTTTGAAGCTGAACTTGTTAACGAATGACACGTCTCTAGAAACTTCTACCTTTCTTTCTTCTGGTATCTATACTCGATAACCTTTTTGGACATCTGATTACTTGATAAAAATTCCTTTTTTTCCTCAAGATTCAAATATCCCCTTTGCTGCATCACACCGTTTTGTTGCGGGTTGTACGTCACTCTGAATCTGAGAATGATTCCACATTCCTGGAGATAGCTGCCAAATTCCTTTGTACAGTATTCCCTCCCGTTGTCCGATAGAACGAACTTGATTTTTGTTTCCACTTGGTTTTCAGCAGCGGATTTAAAAACTTTTAACGCCTCCAAAATGTCACTTTTGCGTTTCAAAAATTTTATTTCACGCCACCGTGTAGCATCGTCTATAAACGTAGCGAAGTACCTTGCTCCACCAAAGGATTCGACTCTCATCGGACCACAAATATCACTGTGCACAATTTCGAGAACTTTTGTGCTTCCTAATGACGCTTTGGGAATAGTTTTCGGGTGAAATTTCCTTTTAAATACGACTCACACGCTGACAGCTTATCCCGAATGTTCAATTCAACACCAACACCTTTTTCTTTACTGGCAATACTTTTGAGACTCTTTTCATTTAGATGTCCCATTCGCGTGTGCCACAATTCGATTTTTAACGGAGCCTGATCCTCACTTGACACACTCGCGACTTCAGAAACTTCCCGAACGTAATATAATCCGCCTATCCGATCTGCGATCATCTTGACGTCTTCATCTTTGTCGCGAGGCACTCGAAAAAATGCACATTCTTTTCGAAAAATCACTTTATCTTTATTATTTTATCTCCTTTATCTACGATTTTTCCGAAAGACATTAAATCCATCCGAAGATCCGGAACATGCAGAGTATCTTCAAGACTTAGGATTTTTTCTTCTTTCCCGTCGGTAACTGAGAGCTTAACTGTTCCTTTACCAAATACCGTAGTCGAGGCGTGGCTTGCTAAATTTAATTTCACTAAATCACTTTGGCTTTTGTTTACAAACAGTCTCTCTTCACGGGCCATGTGACGTACAGCTACTATCAAGGCACCATCTACTTTTATACATCAATCATTTATGATAATAATAATAATAATAATAATAATAATAATAATAATATCTCTCTCCAGTATGAATGTTGGATCCCTATAAACGGGTTCTCCAGGATGAATGTCGGATCCCTATAAACGGGCTCTCCAGGATGAATATTGGATCCTTTTAGGGCTCCAGTGTGATTGATGGATCCTTATAGACGGGCTCTCCAGTATGTATCCTCGCGAA
>JAAAKG020086406.1:0-16552 GCA_010014905.2 Druon quercuslanigerum | reverse complement strand
CTGTCTTTTTTATAATAAACAAATCGCCTTAATTAACATATCATATTTTTTGTTGAATATTCAACTATTTGGTTAAATGTGGAACAATGTTCGACAATGTTTTGTCGAAAATTAATATTTTCAGCTTCACACGGTTAGTTGATAATAATTAATCTGTTTGGTTAAAAATGTAACTACCTTGTTTGAAACAAAATAGTACATCAATCCTGTGCAACAGTACATTCATTGCAAAGGAAGCAGTTGTATTTGAAACAAGTCTTCAAGAAACAAAGAGAGAAAAATGATCAATGCCTGAGACTGTAGAATTTTTATTTGATAATTCTGGAAAAGGAATTGCTGAAGAAAAGGCTGCGAAATGCATACCCTTCAAATGGAATCTGAAGCATCTGAGTATTCTCTTAGTATTTTTTTTCGTAACATCTGAGAAGAGAGGAGAAATTACGAAAACTCTCAACAGTAATTAAACGGATTAACCCATTTTCTTCTATCTTTTTTTAATCGTTTCGTCGATATCTAATGTACATAATGCAAAATATTGAAATTAAATTCCTTAATCTTTTAATCAGTTTTAATTTCTCTCAGTCGGCTCTTATCTCTAACAATAGCAAAGTTGAGTGAGACATGACAGGCAATCAATCTCAGTCCTGGGCTCGAGCCTGGGTTTTTACGATGTTTAAAGTATCGTTTAAACAATAACACTCTCGACCACTTGTCGCTTCATTCTAATCAACCCAACCCTATATTCCGTCCGCCATAGATACACTCATGGTGGTGGTTTGCTACATCCCAGGCGCATAAAATGAATGAATTTTCAATGAATTGCAATAGAACAAGAACCAGAGCATTCCTAGAAAAACTCTCTCTTTTATTTTCAGAGCCTTAACATTTATATTCTGTAGTTAAAATATGAAATCAAGCAATTCATAATTGTAGGAGAAAACTTAGCAGAGTAATACATTGGCTAATTTTCAAGCCTAAAGGAAGCACCTTAATATTAAAATATCGTTTTTTCGGTGGAAGAACGTATGTCTTCCTGTCTTAATGATGAAAAAAATCCAGGAAAGTTTGACTTCTTGATTTCGTTTCCTTTTTAATTCCTATAAGTGTATTAATTGTTACAATCATGCAGCATAACATTTATGGGACATAAAGGACACACTGCGTTCTATAACGCTTTTACTGTAAGGATACAGAACAGTTCTGGAATTGTGTAATGTAAATGATATATGTTAGCCATAATAATTCATATGGAGTGGGAAATCACCGTGCTGCCGTCCCAGAGACCCGTGTGCGATTCCAGCCAGAATCTTCTACAACGCAATTGCTTAGTTTACAAAATTATGATAATGCAATGTTTAATAAGAATATGTGCTGACATAATTTCTGATGTGTATAATTGAAATAAATAATATTATTCGGGGGGATTTATTTTTTTACACCAGATGTACAGTCACATATTCTTCTATTTCTGTTATAGAATTATTACAACCCATGCAAACACGTTGTGACACCTTTATGGAATTGTTACGGATCGATTGTAGAGCAAATTGACGTACTAGCACTATAGGATATTTGATACGGCACGGTTACAGAACAAGTTTACTCTGTGTAACTGTTCCTGAATTGCCCTACAAATATTGGTTGAAATATAACACTGCTAGAGATTGTTACGGATCTCTGACAGAACATCGTAATGATAACGTTATTACAAAACAATTACACAAATTTGGGAAAATTAATCGTCCGCTAGCCTAAACATGTTCTTAGCCACTAACAGAACATGCGCTTCTCTGTTCTATAACTATAACATCACATTTATAAAATGGTATCAGCTGGGTTATCATACGCCGATATGATGTACATCATTTTGATTCCCCGGAGGTTGTATTGCTTACTTTCTGTAAAGGTAAAAATGATTTTTTTCAAAATTTTACTTTGCAAAAATTGTAAAAATAATCAGAGATGTAAAAAACTAATGTTATTCTAAATAAAATTAAATGCTTAATTTGATGTATTTCAGGATTTTTCGCAAAATTCTTGGAAAAGTTGTTTGTACACAAAACTAAAGTGTATATTGTTGGAGATAAAACGGGGGAAGAAAAAAAGAATTTTGATTATTGAATTAATATTGATTTACAAGTTTTGTAAATTATCTTAAGATATGAAAAGATGATTAAACAATAGTCATTCCTTCATATGAATAAGAGTTGTTAAAACTCAAAAATTTAATAACCCCAACTTTTGCGGTTGTATTTAAATATAAGAATTACTTAAAGTTGACACATCTGCACACACTTATGCTGCATTATGAAATTTATTTTTTAAAGAATAAAATTATGTATATAAGTATTTAATTGGTTTTATAGTTTTTCTAGAGAAAAATAAAAAACAAAAAATTCTTATTCTGATACAAAAGGGATGTATTCCATGGAGTTTGCAATGTTGTATTTAATATCGTCGCATTCGATAATAAACTACCGCCAACTGGTTGAAAAAATTTTGCATGATAAAAAAGGAATGCTGAAAAAACTTTTAAAGGACGTATTTCCGGGTTGCTTTTCCCCTTTAAAATGTTTTTCGCAGATAAAAAAACATGCCTATCTTTTACTTTTTGACTTTTTGTAAGATTAAACGACTATATAAAATATGTCATTCGTAGAATATGTGCAGGAACTAAATTATGATTTCGAAAATGAAGTTTTAAAGAATTGGCACACTTTTTTAAACGTACCGATGAAAACGAGACCATTCCCATTGTACATATTTTTCCAGCTGTCAGCTGACATGGTTTTTGACTTTGTCGAATTATCAGTATTAGTAATTTTCTTGATTTAATGGGAGTTAAATACCAAAGTCCACCATATCTACATTGTATAAAAAAATCATTATTTGGGAATAAAAAAAATATAGGTTAGAACTGAAAAACAGAGGTTCTCAATTTTAAATATAAATGTGTGTTAATTCGAAAATTTGAAAGCGGTAAAATTCTATGTCTGATAAAAACAATAGTTGAGTAGTAAAATCTTATGACGTGTTAAGTAAATTTGATTTTTCAGTAATTAAATTATTTCATTAAGAAAGCATCAAACTTTGTTTATTTGCAATTTTCTCGTTTGTTTGTGACCCAGAAAGAGGTATTTAATTTATACAACGAAGATAATTAGCTTTCTCCTTTTGATTCTGGCGTGGGGCTTCTCGCTGTTTCGAAAACCGCGAAAAAATTACGAAGAGTAGAAAATTAACAATTTGGAAAAGCTAAGTAAATGAAAAAAATAGATTTTTTTAAATTCGCCATCAAAGACGGAATGCGTAAAAGAATCCTTACTGAAAATCATTATCTGTAATATAAATGATCTTAATTATCAAAAGTGGAATATGTCACTCAATTTAGAGTTCATTTACAAAACACGTGATATGTTGATGACAGGGAGGAGGAAGAGTCTGTTGAAACTTCATTCTCCATGTTAAGACCCATGAAAAAAGTATCACGCAGGGTGGGAGAGGGTCAGAAGTTCCTAAAAAATTCATCACTTATTTTTTGACTGACCCCATATGAGATATCTAACCCAAACTTTTCGAGTGGAATTTTCTGATTTGAAATCGAATGAAAGAATCATTATCTTCCGACACGAAAAAAAATACAATACATTTTTGTATAAACTTAGTAAATTTTAAATCCATCGATTTATAATGAAAAATTATCATTATTAACACTATATAAAAAGGCAACTTTGAGTCGATTATTAATTATAATATTGCCAAGTAATTTAATTAATAGGCGTAAAAGTAGCAAAAAAAGTGCCGGCTGAAGCCCTATTTGCGGCGGGTAGTACTACCCACTTGGCAGAAGTTTGACTTCTATCTTTCTCTGTAAGTAGACATTCAATCTGTATTTCCCACAGACCCGTAGAAGTTCGAAGTTTTCTAGCCGCGGTCATAGTACTGCGCTGACACAGCTGATACTTATGTCAGACTAAATTTGTTTATTTGCATTTCAAGTGCAAACATTAGTTTTTGCATTATTTGTGTGTAATTTTCGTGAGCGACTTTGGTTGTTTTGCGCCACTTTCATAAATATAAACCAAATAACTAGCCCATTGACAACATTGAAAATTGCTCACATGGTTTTACAGCACCGTCGGTATTTCTTCAAATTAGTAATTAAAAAAAACAACTCTATTTAGCGTATGAAAGTTTTAACAAGATATCTCATTCCGCATGAAATAATAAAATAGAGTAATGAAAAAATGAAAAAATAAAGTAATGAAATTTTTTAGCATTATGAAAATAAAGGGTGTAATTCCGAAAAGGTAGCACCCCCAATTTTGTTTAAACTCCATATACTGATGTAAACTGATGTGATGGTAATACCATAAAAAACTAAAGAATTCATGTTTTTTTTGCGTATATCTCAAGTAATATGCAAAATTTTATTTACAACAGTTGTAGATCGCATTAAAAACAAATTTCATGTTTCAAAAACTGTTTCTACTAGTGATAGATTGCGGGAAAATGATCTCTTTATTATGATTTCCATGGTACCTACATTTGTTTCGGTTTGATGCCTACTTAAGCTGTTCACCACGAGAAGGTTGGAGTATTTTAAAGAGCATTTTTTGTTGTTGTGTTTTTTATGTTTTGTCATTTTTTTCATTGTTCACTTTTTGATTATTATAATTTTTTTGTTGCTCATTGCATTGAAGTTCGTTAAATTTAATGAACAAAATCCTTCCCTTCCCCTTTACCATAATTTTCCTTTACCATTTCACTCAATACTGATTGTATAAAGACGTTGTAAACCCCTTTCAAAACTAATGTAAGTCTCACCCCTGTACCTTTCTAATGTCAAGTGAGGGACCGGAAGGCACCTCTGTGACTGGTTACAGAAATAATGCAAGCTCGCACCCCTAATCCTTTTCTAACGCCTATTGAGGGCGGAAGGAACCCCTGTGATTGATCACAAACAAATGTAAAGTTACACCCTTACTCCTTTACCTACTCCTCGTGAGGACAGGAAGGCTTCCCCCTGACTGGTCACAGAAATAATGAAAGTTCCCTACTACCCACTTTCCAACGACTTCTGGGGGAAGCAAGGCATCCTCGTGATTGGTAACAGAAATAATGTAAAGTTACACCCCTAACCCTTTCCCAACGTCTTCTGGGGGCGGGAATGCACCCTTGTGACCGGAAATTGATTTATCTCTAATTTTCTCGGAAGCAGTTACTGGTAGAAAAAAATTCTTTGAACAAAAAATGTGTATTTCAATGCGATGTATGACTTTTGTTTAAAAACGTTTTTTGAAAATGTGCATATTACCTGAGATAAACGCAAAAAACCGTGAATTTTTATGGGTTTTAATGGTTTCACCATGAAAATCAAATTTCCGCAAATTTTCATTATTATATTCATAATCAGCGCGTCAAAATACATGAGTATACAGAGTTTGAACAAAGTGGGCGGGGGGGGGTACCTTTTCGGGAGTTTATTCAAAATAAATTTGTTTAAAATGTTCAAATGGTTTAAAATATAAACCATTCTGTTATACGCGCTTAAGCGGTAAGATATGAGAAAATCCACCTCTCACGTATAAACGAAGCCGAGTGAAGGAAGTTGCCGCGACTACGACGCCAATGCTTTCGGCGCACGCACCTCCATCCCACTCGAGTCTCCCTCTCCACGCGGCATCCCGTGAGATTCTCCGGGAGTGTGGCTATAAAAGGCTGTGCACAAGCGAAGATCGGAGAACACTATGCAGCTGGGCATTCCTGGCAGCAACAGCTACCAGCCTGGTTATCTGGTTGTGAGCAAAGAGTAAGGTTGCAGTTATACCTCAGAGCTTAATAAAGAATAAGCCTAAACGATAATAACGTATGTTTCCAGTCAATCTGATTTCTGCTTTTTACCCCCCCCCCCCCCTCCCACAGCTGGTATTCCGGCTGTGGCGACTCCGCTCCACGAGCACTTCGCTCTCCTACAGCATCTCCTTTATTCCCCATTTTTTTTGGTTTTCTCTCATACCCCACGTCAGACAGGCGGCATAACGGCTGTCGCGACAAGGCACTCGCCACCAGCTCCTTTTTTTCTTCCCCCAATCCGATAGCCGGCATACCGGCTATCACCCCAAGGATTCCTGGGTCTTGATCCTTCTGCTTACTATTGCACCAAGACCGCCCATGGTTCGGCGGAGCAAGAAACAACGGTCAGACCAGAAGGCTATCAACCAGAAGAGACTATCAACAACGTCAGGTACTATTGCAGAGAGGCTACGCTACAGGACCTATCCGGCCCGGTTATTTCGGCCGAGTTTTGCAACATCCTGGCTTTACTACCAAACTGGTGGTCTGTCTTATCGCTGGAGGAGACAACGCGTCCTATCGATCGTATCTAGAACGGCACCAGTCTCATTTGCCCATGCACGTCGGCCTTCGTTTGATTGAAGGGTACCCCAAGGATAACACTAAGGAAGTTCCGCCGGTGCTATCCAGTCCCGCAGAGCCCGACCAACCTTGTGGTCCCTCCGTCAATCTTCCATCAGACCAGGAACCTATAGGAGTTTTTAGCGGGGATGAGGAATCGGTGAGCAGTTCGCCCTGCAAAGAACGAGATTTTTCCCATCTCACTCAAGGACGGCAAAACCTACCAGCCAGCGGCCACGCCGAGGATCCTCAACCAGGCAATTCGAAGACCCCAAATGATTTTCCCTTATTAAGCCGCTTCTTGAAGGATAGTTTGAACCGAAGATCCGGAACCTTACCTCCTCTGCCCTTTTCTACGATCAACCAAGGGGCTGCGAGTTCTAAGCATCTAGGAACGTGCGATACCAAGGAAAGGAGCCCCCTCGCTACTCCGTCAATACCTGATCACGAGTTGCAGAAGAATTTCTCCGAACTCTGCTAGACCTCGAATCTGATACCTCCTATAAAGGGGCGACCCCAAGGAGTAAAGCTCCCATCCAGAGTTTCTCCAGCCCTCCCTCTCGCCGACGAAACTAGGACTCCCAACGCCCAAATCTTGGATTTCGCAGTGGAACGCATCCTCGCCCATTTCAGCCGGAACTGCTTTTTCATCTCCCTCCTCAAATCTCCGCGCAAATCGATGGTACGGGGCCTCCAACGTCAACAACTGGACGATGTCATCGATCTTCACCCCTCTCCGATGGATTTGATCATTTCCCCTTTGAAATATGGAATCAAACGCAATTCCCCTACCGCACTCCCCTCCAAATTAAGGAACGTCCGACGCCGTCTTTGAACTGGTCGCCAGTGGAGGCGACGACGTAAAAATATTGACCGACTTGTCCAGCACAATTTACCTGAGGACTAATGAAACACAGGCTCCCACCGAAACAAGAAAATAAGACCAAAGTAGCAAGATGATGGGCCCTTATTAATTGGCACATGCTGAGGGCAAAAAAATAACTCACGGAAATGGTACTCCATTCGCCAAAGAAAAAGGTGCCAGTAAATAGAACCATTTCCACACGGTCAACAAACATCACCTTGATCACTTCTGGAAGTGGCACGAATAAAAATCCGGTGGCGCCCATAATAAACACCATCAAATAAAAACCAAACATGGAAGGAGAAAATAATGCTACTAACATAGAAGAGATGAGTAATATTCCAAACATGGAAGGAATGAGTATTACCTCCAAGATCAGCACAGTCCCGGTGCACTTAAATCCAACCGGTGGACCCCGTAACAACCCAGCCGTTCCATATCAAACTAACTCCATAGTCGGGGTCATTCCGGCCGGAATGACTTTAGCCGACATCGAAACACTGATACGCGCCATGAGAGCACCAAAGCCACCTGCACCGGAATTTTCTGGATTCGATTATGAAGATCCACGCAGTTTTCTGCAAGAGTCCGAAATTTACCTGACTCAATCAGAAATCAACAAAACTCATTGGACTCGCACGACCGGCAAAGTGCTACAAGATGGAGCAGAAAAATGGTAGAAAGCTTAAAAGTCGTTCCACCTCCCCTGGGAAGAGTTTACAGAGGTATTCATGAACAAATTTGCCGGACCACAAACATTGAATCTTTTGCGCGGTCAACTTTACTCAGTAAAGCAAACGGAAAAGGAACCAGTAGGACTTTTTTAACAAAGGAAGTACTTGCTGGCAAAACGACTACGACCAACTGATATAGAAGAAGAACTCGTTTCTTTAATCCTGGAAACAATCCGACCGAAAATAAAGAAACTTATCCATTCAACAAACCCAGCAACTTTCAGTGACTTACTCACTCGAGCAACCTACGCGGAACAAGATGAAATAGAAGGTCAAGCTTCAAAAATAAAAACGGAAGCTACCCCCAAGCAAAGACCCTTAGCTGTTTTAAATAACTACGACCATAACGATTCCGAGGAACAATATAAACGAAGATGCTATTACTGCCCCAAACGGCATCTACATAAGGATTGCCCTGTCCTCACTCAGAGACGTTCAAAAAATACAACGGGAAACTGGCGCAGGGCGGCGGAAAACGATGTCCCAACGCAGAACCCGGACACTTCGTCCGGCCAATAGTCTCCGCCGCCAGAACCTCGCAGCGCTCTCTTCTTCATACCAGAATCAATTAAGAAAACAAAAAAATCAAAGCATTGGCAGACTGCGTCGCTTCCGACAATATTGTAAGCTCCAAATTACTTACCAAAGATCAGCTACCTAAGCTGTTACCCAGCCCTCCTGACGCTAACCTCGCAGCTCATGGTTCAACAATAAATCTTTATGGGGCAATAAATCTCGATGTTATTATAAACAATAAGTCCTACCCCGGATATTTTTTGTCGCGGACGAACCTCGCGATGAGGTCATCTTGGGTAGACTCTGGCTTATTCGCCACGGAGTAATCATCGTTAATATTTAATTGTCTATACGTCGGCCTCCAGCAACGCCACCCTCAAACAATTCCTACTACAAGAGTTTACTTCCGAGGTTGCACCTAAATTTTGGCACCTTATTTCTCGCTACCAACGCATTTTTTATGAAGGCTAGAAATTATGTAGAGCACTAGCCGGATCCCATGAAATACACCTCAAACACAGGCATCCTTTCCGTATACCAGTTAGAGGTTATTCTTTGAGCAACCGAACCATTTTCGGCTCCGTCATAATATTTACCACCATAGATTGAAAAAGCGGATACTGGCAAATCCCCTTACATCCAGAATCAAGGAAGTATACGGCCTTTTCAACACCCGATGGAGGCCAATATCAATTTAAGGTCATGCCTTTTGGCCTCAAAAATGCCCCCTGCACTTTCCAGAACTTAATGCGCGAGGTCCTGGGGAATTACTGGAAAAGATTCTCTTTGGCATACCTGGATGATATAATTGTGTATTCAGAAACTGAGGAAGAAGATCTGTTGCACCTAGCCCTCGTATTCGAAAAACTCGAATTATATGGCCTCACGCGTAATCCGAAAAAGTGCCATTTTGGAAAAACACAGTTAAATTATCTAGGACACATCGTCACAGCTGACGGTAATCAAGGCCAACCCCAGCACGTACAAGCAATCTTGGAAGCGAAACCTCCACGCACACTTAAAGAACTAAGAAGTTTTCTTGGCATATGTGGTTGGCTGCGCGAATACGTCCCTCGTTTCGCCGAAGTCGCTGCCCCTTTAATCGACCTACTGAAGCCCAACCAAAAATTTCGTTGGAACCCTGGAGCACAGAAATCTTTTGAAGGGGTACAAGCGTTGCTATCGAGACCTTTCACCTTGGATCGACCTGACCCACGATTGCCTTTTATCCTCCAGACCGATGCCAGCTCAAGGGGTCTTGACGCAGTCCTAATCCAGGAGGATGAAAATAAGAAGCTTCGAATAATATCATACGCAAATGCAAAACGCTCCCCTGTTGAATCACGTTACCACTGCAATAAACCAAGAATGCCTAGCAATGGTGTGGGCCGTGAAGCACTACAGACCTTACTTGGAGGGTAGACCTTTCACGCTGAGGACGGATAGCACGGCACTGACCTTGCTTCAACATATGAAGGATCGTCGTTCCAAGTTAGTACTTTGGGCATGTCTACTAGGGGAATTAACATATACTGTCGAGCACTGCCGAGGTGTCGACAACGACTTGGCCGATGCCTTATCCCGACACCCGGATACGAATGGCATAATACTGGGAGTGAAAGAAGATGCCGCGACTACGACGCCAGTGCCACTCGGCGCACGCACCTCCCTCCATTCTAGTCTCCCTCTCCACACGGCATCCCGTGAGACTCTCCGGGAGTGTGGCTATAAAAGGCTATGCACAAGCGAAGATCGGAGAACACGCTGCAGCAGGACATTTCTGGCAGCAGCAACTACCAGCCTGGTTATCCGGTTGTGAGCAACAAGCAAGATTGCAGTTATACGTCAGAGCTTAATAAAGAATACGCCTAAATGATAATAACGTATCTTTCCAGTCAATCTGAATTCCGCTTTTTCCCCCCCCCCCCCCTCACGGCTGGCATTCCAGCTGTGGCGACTCCGCTCCACGAGCACTTCGCTCTCCTACAGCATCTCCTTTCTTTCCCATTCTTTTTGGTTTTCTCCCATACACCACGTCAGACAGGCGGAATACCGGCTGTCGTGAGAGGCTACACTACAGGACCTATTCGGCCCGGTTATTCCGGCCGAGTTTTGCAACACCCTGGCTTTACTACCAAACTGGTCGCCTGTCTCATCGCTGGAGGAGACAACGCGTCCTATCGATCGTATCTAGAGCCGCACTAGTCTCGTTTGCCCATGCACGTCGGCCTTCGTTTGATTGAAGGGTACCCCAAGGATAACACTAAGGAAGTTCCGCCGGTGCTATCCAGTCCCACAGAGCCCGACCAACCTTATGGTCCCTCCGTCAACCCACCATCAGACCGGGAACCTATAGTAGTTTTTAGCGGGGATGAGGAATCTGTGAGCAGTTCGCCCTGCAAAGAACGAGATTTTTCCCACATCACCCAAGGAAGGCAAAACCTACACGCCAGCGGACACGCCGAGGATCCGCAACCAGGCGATTCAAAGACCCCAACTGATTTTTCCCTATTGAGCCGCTTCTTGAGGAATCTAACTCTCAATTATTTTTTGGAAATAGTTTAAATAATTCATATTCTTGTAAATTTGCAAAGTACCATAGAAAAAATTTCACCGGAAAGATATTATTAGTTAATTCTGTACAAAAATGAGTTTATTCGTAGAAAAATACCAAAATCTTAATTCTGTTATCTAAATTGTTTTAACAATTATTAGTTCTTGTAAATTTAAAAAGCAACACAAAAAAGAGTCATTGCATAGACATTCTTAGTTCACTTTAAAAACAAACTGACTCGAAGCAAAAATATTAATCTCTTAATTTTTAATCTAAATTGTTTAAATAAATTATAGTTCTTGCAACTTCATAAAGCAACAAAGAAAATAGCCATTGAATAGTCATTTTTAGTTGACTCCGTAAATAAATTAGGGCCCGGTCGATACTAAACATATCGAATCTACACATTAAAGTCTACACATAAAAGTCACACAAATAAACTCTCCACGTTAAAACTCTGCACATTAAACTCTACACATTAATACTGTCAAGATACAAATTTTCCTGATAAAAAGGCCTACACATTAAACTGGGCACATTAATGTCTACACATTAAACTCTACACGCAAAACCCTACACACTTAACTCCATACTTTTAAATCTGCACGATATTATTTCTACACATTGAACATGGCACATTTACGGCTTAAGTCTAATTTACTTGGAGAATCGGAATTTTTGTAAGTGGTAAAAAAATCCCTATGGTATCAAGTACTTGAAACGTATCTGCATCAAGGATTCAGAAACACATAATACAGTTGAAAAAGCCCAAGGTATACTTCCCAAAGTTCTGACGATATCAAACCCAGGATCTAGGTGATAAAAACACATCCTTTTTGGGGTAGTCTGATTTTAGGAGTTTCATTTTCAATGAGTGGGGATTCAATCGATGCAGCGCAACATAGATCAATGAACTTGGGGAACACAGAGCTGATACAACGCTGTGTTTGCTCTGTTTTTTAAAACAATTTAACTTCTTGTCTTTCTTAGGATGTACTTGTTGTTAAAAATAACAATAACGGTTAGATCTCTTTGTGACGTTCCAGGGGCGTTCCCGCAACGTTCTATGCTATCAGGCTACTGATGTCAAACACTGCTAATTAAACATAAATTTGCAGTTGCCAGTCAGATTCAATCAATTTAAAGACTCAAATAATGCACAGCGAGCCTTTTAAAATTAAAGTTCAAAGCATAGAAAAATGGCATTTTTTTATTGTAAATTCTCTTTTGTTAAAGCTACTTCGGCTTTAACGAACACATTCTCATGATGTATCTCATGCTTCATACTTGATTTCGACGAAAATGCGAGATTTTCTACATTACGTTCAACTCTATGTATCAAATGTATATTATATTTATTTCTGCCCCTCGAGATGGTACTGCGCTTATTCAGATATTGCAAAATAATGTAATTTAGGCAAAAAAATGTTGTTAAATAAAATATTATTGTCTCCTGTGTCCTACTTCCAAAAAGCTTATTTTTTACTTTTAATATATTTTTATAATCAGAGTTTATAACAAACTTGTAAATATTTGTTGGTTAAGCTGTTTTGTCTTTTAATTCTTCTCATCTCTTGTGTCGCTTTTCCAAGAATTTACTGTTTAAATTGTTAATCTTATTTTTTACGCTTGAAAGAAAATCTACTCTCCTCTCTAAAAATAATTAATAACAAAAGTATAGATCTTTTTGGGGTGAAGAACTTTAGTCTGTAATTGTAGTTGGTACCTTGTGAAGCTTTCCAAAAAATGTAATTTTGTAATCTGGAATATTATTTTTTACTATTGAAACAAAATCTACGGGTCCTATCAACAATTATACATGCAAAATTTGAATGAGTTTTCGCTATTTTTTTGAATTTTTGGTCTATTTTATTTTTTTAATAGCTTGTGTCGTTTTTCCAAAACTTAAATCTTTTATTTCTAACGTTGTTTTTACGATTAAAAAAACGATTTGAATTTTCAACTATTCGACAAAATTCAAAAAGTTGTCATGATACTCATATCAGGCTTTCAAAAATCAACGCCTTTCTTCTCTTGACATATGACATATCAAATATGCAAACCTGGCTTCTTTTTTACTTCATTATGCACATAGTAGTTTGCAATCAAGTGCAGGAAGGGGGACCTACAGCTGTAATTGGAATTCGAACTACTAAAAATACGTTAAAAAGCTATAGGAAAAATTTCAAAGGTCAGTGATCGAACCGCGGAATTCTAACATGAAAACCGAACGCCAACGAGGGTAATATCTATTATTATATATCATTCATAGACACCATTTCTAATTAATCTTTAGCTGCATAAAACAATATCAACGTAGTGCATTCACAGGAAAATGAAAAGGTGATTTTTTGCAGGCAATTTACCTGTAAACTTATAAATCATAAATGAACTTATTATTAATTATAAATTATTATTTATAATAAACTGATAAAAATGATATTTTCTATAAGCTTATCGCGTATACTTCCATTGTTGATCGTGTACAATTTAATGTGCACAGTTTCAATGTGTAGACTTTAATGTGTAGACTTCATGTGTAGACTCTCGTGTGGTGAATTAAATGTGTAGAGTTGCCCACCTTCATTTAATGTCTACACGCAATGTGTAGAGTTGCACAATGTAGATTCGATATGTGTAGTATCGATACCCAGAAAATAAATTGACTAGAAGAAAAAAGCGAACCTCTTAATTTTTAATCGAAATTGTTTAAATAATTCATAGTTCTTCTAATTTACAAAGCAAAAAAGAAAAAAGGCATTCAATAGTCATTTCTAGTGGACTCCGTAAACCACATGACTCGTAGAAAAAGAGCCAAAACTCTTAATTTTTAATGGAAATTGTTTAAATAATTAACATTCTTGGAAATTTGTAAAACATCAAAGAACAAATTGATTTATTAGGCACTCTTAGTTGACTTTTGAGACAAATTGACTCAAAGAGAAAAGAACAACTCTTAATTTTCAATAGATATTGTTTAAATGATTGACATTCTTGTACATTTACAAAGCAACATAGAAAAAACTCATTGGGTAGCCATTCTTACTTCACTCCGTAATCAAATTGACTTGTAGAGAAAGGAAAAACTCTAAACTTTTATGCTTAAGTTGTTTAAATGAATAATATTTATTGTAAATTTGCAACGCAACAAAGAAACGAATCATCGGAAAGATATTCTTAGCTATTTATGTCAAAAAATTATGCTGATTTGTAGAAAAAATACCCAATTTTTAATTTTTAATCGAAGTTGTTTAAATAATTAATATTCTTAGAAATTTGCAAAGCAACATGGTAAATAGTCATCGGACAGACATTCTTAGTTAACTTGTAAATATTGACGCCGGTTTATGGAAAATAGTAGCGCATTACGCCGTTACTGGGCTAACTTTCAAATATAGTCTTTACAGAGAAAATTCTTGAGAAGTTATTATTTTGTCAATTTGGAGGATCTTAATTGAAATGTTGATATATGGAGAATATAAAACAAATTTTTAACCACTCGACTGTAGGCAACAATTTTAGTATAGCGTTCTTAAAGCCGTCGTGTGTTATCACATCGCAAAGATATTCTCAATTGGTATCTTGAACTCTTGGATTCCTTTCTAGCAGTCGTTTATTATGTTTGTATTACTGATAGGTAAAATATTCTGTGACGGTCTAAGTAAAAGAACACTTTAATTTAATGTATTCTGACGCAGATTCGTAGATCTGGTCCGTAACTTTATTGGAGACCCAAGCTACCGCCGTAACAGTCAGACAAGGAATTGTTCTGTCTCCCAGGCCCTGAAGGGTCGGTCCCTGGAATCCAGAGTACAGGCGATATCCCTTATCTTAAAAAGGGAGGGAGTGCTATCTCTTCTGAACCTACGAGACGATTCTATTTTAGGAAAAAGCGTTGGTAAATCTGGAATATTCTTTCTCATACGTTCCCGCTTTACACCTCCCCTGTTAGAGTGAATTTCTTCTGAAATTCTTTGTAGCTATAAAGATTATTTCCTTCTAAATTTAATAAGTTTATTATCTAGTTTACTTTCTAAGTCCATCGTAGGCGCACTTGCTGGCACATAGTTTACTACATGTGGTGTCATTTCATTGTTTATCGTATTGGTGGTGCAACAAAAATTTATGCAAAGATTCGGAAAACATTTTCGCAATGATTCGCAGACTCCGCACTTATAAAGTGCAAAAAGTGTGATGAGAAGCAACAAAGTATAGCCTAAGTAATATAGAATGTTCGTCGCCTTTTCTTTCCAAGAATGAGATCGTCTAATATTCTGTACTTTGTTGAAAACATTTTCTGTCTCATCTAAAGATTCTCCAGCTAATTTTAATTCTTGTTCATTTATTTGTCCCTTTAAGAGCAGGAATTCATTTCTTAATAGATTTAAATCCTTGTTAGGAATCATAACTACCCCTTACTCATTTTATAAAATGTAAAATACCGTTTGATCAATAATGATTACATTAACCTGACACATATTGTTGTTTATGATTCTAACGCTGTTTTAAGTCAATTGTGTTTCACATGATTTCGTTTCTGCTAAGAGATAGCTAGGGTTCTTTCTTTTACAAATCCTAATAGTTCCTAGTAGCTTACAGTAGCTAAGATCGCTTTCTGACGTCGGGATGTAAAGTGTTCTTTGATAGTTGATCATTACATAATTTTCATTGGGTATTACTGCGACAAAATTGTCCCCCTTTCGTACTGGCATCGGAATTAAGTGGTGTATTTTGTAGCTTTCCTTTTCCATTATTGGAATGTGAATTGAATAAACTAATTTACTATTTATCAACAAAACAGTTATCTCCGCAATGTCAATTACGTATTGATAATTTCCTCTACTAACTGAATACTATGTTTTTCATTGTTTTCATTTTCAAATTGCTTAAATTCTTCTATCAGTGTGCTCGGAGGTAAGAGTTGAGCATGTATAATTCCGTTTTTCCGTCATTTATTGCATTAATTAATAATGATATGTCTTCGCTTAATTCAAATATAGCAATTGACATGATTGTTATTTGATTAGCTATTATTATATTTTCGATGTTCTCGTTCGTTTTATTGGCGAACTTGTTGTAAGCGTACAAAATGCTTTTACTTTTAGCAAACATGGAATCTGCATCGTGTGCGGCTGAGTTTAAAATAGTCCTAATTACTTTAGTCTGATTTTGCAGTGACATTTTTAGAATTTTGTTTTCGGAATATAGTTCGTCAATCTCGTGGTTGATATATTCTAAATCGCTTTCGGATAATGTTCCGAAGACGGTTCTGGAGATGCTTCCCAAGAAATTAAAAATTCCCCTTTTGTACCGGTTCTTTCCTAATAACTGATTCTAGATTTTAAGGTTTTTAATTAAAATTGTTCCAAGCATACATTACATCGCTACAAGACGGATTTATACAAATTATTTATTTGTTCGTATCTTTTGTCAATGTTGTGTGTATCGACGGATGAAATGAGTCAC
>JAAAKG020086395.1:0-16553 GCA_010014905.2 Druon quercuslanigerum | reverse complement strand
GCCTTAAATGAGCCCTAAATAGTGATATAGGTCATACCTCAATATTACAATAGTGTTGTGCCAGCTTAACACACCTTATTAAATATCATGATCGATATTATGTTTATATGTTTTATTTTAGGAGCCTATCAGATTAAATCAAAGAAAAAAATTTGTTTTAAAGGGGGCTGAGGGTTGGAAGAGTATTGAAAATACACCGGAACTTGGATTTAAGACCGATTTCGGGCATGACGTTGAGGGCATTGCTCTCTTGCTGCTACAGATCCCCGCATTACAAATCTGCCGTGACATCAATTCTCGGAACGTCATAAATCCAGACTTCTGAAGTCCAAGTTTCAGTGTAGCGGCAAATAGTTTTTGAACAGAACCTACATTAGTTAAAATTAGGAATAAATTCTGTTATAAAACCAAAATATGATGATTTTTTGATATAGTTATAATAAGAGAAATTTTAGGAGGGATTAAAATCAGGATGCAGACAATGGAGAGTGGGTATTGATCATTGGATTATTTACGACTACACGATAATGGCTGTAGTAATTGTGGTAAATTACTAAAGACTGTGCTGAATTGAAGTTCAAGAGAAAATTGAGCAAAAGTTATACGATAATAGTTGGCATTCATTTTCAGAGCAATTTTTCTTCTATCAATAACCTCACATTAATATGATTGATTTGCCGACTGACAAATTATTAAAGAATTTTAATTTAATTTTCCTTTTTAAGAAATTAAAAATTTTAACAATACTTTTTAAAATCGTAGGTAGTGGTTGATATTTAAAAATATACGCTGCGAATATAATAATAATTTCCATAAAAATGAAAAACTTTCACTTTTGCATATATTTCGTAGACAAAAAATTAGGTATAAATATTTTTTATACAAATTGTTGCAGGGTAGTCGCAAAAATTTATTTTCGAAATCTCCCTATTTTTCTCTGACTATTTCTTCATTTTCACTGACCATTAATATCTAAAATTCAGAATTCTTGTTTTTAACATTTTAACATAGAGTCTTTTATAAATGGAATAACACAATTCCAGAATAATTTTGATAATGTTAAAATTCATTTGAACCACAAAAGAATACTTTTCTACCATAAAAGATAGATTTTCATGAAACTGGTTGAACTTTTAATAAAAAAAACATTGAACCTCAAGCAAAAATGGTTACATTTGAATAGTGCACAGTTGATATTTCAATTAAAAAAGATGAAATTTCTACCAAGAGAGATGATCTTTAAAACCAAAAAGTCGAAGTTTCAACGAAGAATTTTAATTTTCTACGAAAAAAATTATTTCTCAACATAATACATAAATTTGAAACAAATAGTTGAAGTGTCAAGTAAGGAAGATCGATTTTCAATAAAAAATGGAAAAGTTAAATTTTTAGTAAGAACAATTCATTTGCAGCAACAAAAGACAAAGTTTCAACAAAATAGTCAAATTCTTAAGCAAAGAGAATAATTTTTTAACTAAAATGATGAATTTTCCAATCAAAATGAAGAATTTACAACAAATAAAAAAATTTTAGTCACGAAAGAATAGAATTTCATTTAAATTTGGAACTTTCAATCGCAAAATACGAATTTTTTGTGTTTAACTCGCCATAAGTTCTACATTAATAGGAATTTTGCAATCAAAATTTCTGAAAATATGCACCATCATAAAGCGAAACTAACGGTTTTTATAGAATTTTAATTAATTGTCACTAAAAATTTGCAACGATTTTTATTCTTCTCATGGCGTAAATTAGATATTGAAATTTCAAACGCTTCGGGAGTCGAACGAATTTTCAGAATATTAAAATTAACGGTCACTTAAACTTTTGTTAGGATTCAAGGAAGTTTTCTGCAAAATATCAGGCAATTATGTTTTATAGTTTTAAAGTCACAATTGATTTAAGATTTCAGCCCTGTCCCGTACGCGTGCTAGCTCGTCCTGCAATGTCAACGTCTGTATAATAGCGAACGAATGGAAGGTCAAGCGGGCCACCCAAAATAATATAGAAAACATTATAATTTACATTTTTTTATTATTTTAACTGACATAATATTTATAGAATAACTTGTAAGATTTTTTAAAAATAATTTAATCATTTCTATCACTGTCTTCAATTTTGTCTTCGGCAGAATTATTTTGAATAAATTGCGAAAATTAATTTTCAAAGAATTCTTTTCCAGGGGCGCTTTGGCAATTAAAAAGACTTTTTACATCTTTTATTTTAGCCGATTTTAGTCCAATTTGTGGTGGACAACTTCTTGGAAGATCTTTTAGTTTAAGATTAGTAGTAAACAAAAAAGTAGAAGCCTTTTCCAATTTATAATTATCATAAACGTCTACATTTCCGTCAGAGAAAGAATGTAAAACAAAAGCTTTACTAATCTGAAAATTTTTCGGTTTGCGGATTTTGCCCTTGAAACTTTTTTTAAAATCCTGCAAAAAGTCTTCATTTTCGGCTTGACCTTCCAATCGTCCGCTGTTGTACAGACGTTGACATTGTAGGATGAGCTAGCACGCGTACGGGACAGCGCTGAGATCTTAAATCAATTGTGACTTTAAAACCATAAAACATAATTTAAGAGACCGTATATTTTAATTTTCTGAAAATTCGTTCGACTTCCGAAGCGTTTGAAACTTTAAATATCTAATTTACGCCATGAGAAGAATAAAAATCGCTATAAATTTTTAGTGACAATTAATTGAAATTCTATAAAGACCGTTATTTTAGTTATATGATGGTGCATATTTTCCGAAATTTTTATTATAAAATTCCTATTAATTTTTCTATTCTAAGTTTTCTATTGGAATATGTTATTAAAAAATTAAAAATCGACCTGAAAAAAATATGACCCAGGGTCCAACTTAAACGACGGCGTTTCGAGCGTATCCCCGTTTGATCGCCAGCGGTTCAATTTTTAATTAAAAGAGTGAAACGAAAAATATCAGTTTTCAAAAAAATAGATAAACTTTTATTAAGTAGATAACATTTTTACTATAACGATGAATCTTTAACTGCAATAGTTAAACTTTTGGTTTAAACAAATAATTTTCAACAACAAAGAAGCGAATTTTAAATGAAAGAGGTAAATTCAGCGAAAATGCATTTTTATGAAAGTGGTTCACCCTTATCCAAGTAGTTCAATTTCATTTTTAATCAACCAAATAATAAAAATTATGCTAACAATGTAATCGTCTGCAGGAAGTAATTATAAAAAATGAAATATAAATATATATGCAAGCTAAATCAATTACTAGAAAAAATATTATATTAGGGTAATCGAAAAACTTTATTTTTAAAATTCCCTAATTTACCCCTGATCGATTTTTTCCTTGGCAGTTATTTAAAGTGCCTCTTATAGAAATTTCCTGACTTTTGCAAGATTTTTCTCTGCCCAACTGTCATCAGAGTTCAGGCCTCGTACTATTTTGCAATTAAATAGAAGGTGCTAATGTTAATGAACGGCTGTATGGTCCTAAACTTTAAGAATGGAGAAAACTTTGTTTTACAAAATATTGGCGCAGTAGAAGTTGGGTATGTGGCACACGACCTCAAATAATAATGAATTATACAAAGATGATTGCTATTCTAAGTAAGAATATGATTTATTTTCAAAGTAGCAATTTAACTTTCCAATAAATTAAGTATAATTTTCGACCTATAGCGAGAATACAAACGATACAAAAACGATTTTCGCCCCAACAGTACGAGCTACCATGGAAAATTGATTGATAATTCTATAGGGGTAATTACCGAGGTGCTATAGGAATTATATGAACGATCGAGAAGATTTATTTGGCCGAAGGCGTGGGAGGGCTTGTTTAGAATTTAGATTTAGAGGCGTGCAATTCTTGCAAGGTCGATGAAACTTGACGATTACAATATTACAGGCCGACAAGTTGTTGCAATACAACAAGGACAGTTATCAACTTTTACGCGGGTATTTACTGTCGATTCGATCGTGCTGGATGTTTCATTAAATTCCTCTTTGATTTACGATGCGAGCCACGATTTATCGCACATATATGTGGTATGAAACTTTCACAGAGTCTCTTTTGCCTCCAGCAATTTCATGCCACTCGTCTTCGTTGTTGCTTTTATGTTGTCGGTAGTTGTTGCATGCAACTAGTCGACTCATCACGGAGAAATTGCACATCGTAGGATGTTTTACGCGAATTGGAAACCCTCATCAAAATCATAATTGGCGCTGATCGTAATTTAACAACATTTATACATAAATAATAAGAAAATCGTTCTTTATATTTTAAACGACTGATGTAGAATACACTTTTGCAGATCGTAATTTCGAGAGTGGTTAACGTTTACTCTTGGAAATTTCTTGAAAATGACGCGGAAAGGGCACGCGTATTTAAAGAAATTAGAAAATGCACACGCACACTATTAATATTCGTTTGGTCTGACGCAATTTTTAAAATAAAATATAAAACTAATATTAGTAAAACATTTTTGTGTTTCGTTAAAAATATTATCTACAATCATGAAAAGTGAGGACAATATTTGTGCTAATTGTTTAAAACTGATATTTCACCTTGAGAATTAATGTATAATTTTTTGTGCAATATGTTTCAAGTATATTTATTTTAAAAAAATGTTAAATAACTGCCGCAATGGACAATCCCGACAGGCTGTCGAAACTCGCATGTGTTTTGTGGACACGGGGACATACAAATTTTAAACGAAAAACACACTTAACAGCAAATTGTTTAACATTTTTTCTTAAGTTTTTATCGTCAAATGATTTTCTTTAATAACCGATTTCTGGTGAAAAACGCTCATATGAACTATTATTGTTCAAATATTGTAAATATTTTTTAAAAAATAATGATTTTTTATTGAAAATATAGTTGTTTTAGACGAAGAACACTAGCAAAAATTTTTCATCCAAAGTCCTTCTTTAAACTTAATATTCTTTGTTCAAAATAATCAATTTACCGTAAAAATTGTTAACACAATCTAACCAAAGATATTATACACCATCTAAAGTTTTTTGTACATGAGCATAACCTAAAATTGTTCAAAAATTCTTTATCGTATTTGAAATCGATTTTTTTTTCACTAAAAGTACCAATTCCCGGTATCAAACTCCTACAAATTCTAAATTTGTTCAAAAATTGTAAATCTTCCTGAAGACTTATAACGAAACTTTCCATTAAAATTGCAAGTCGAACCTACAAGTGTACACAAATTTGTAATCTCTTTGGAAATCTAACAATTTATACTAAAAATACCCATTTTTAGCGTAAAACAGCAAAATAACCTAAAATTGTTAAAAAGTTGCGAATCTTCTTGACATGTTTAAAATGTAATTTTTTTGAATTAAGAATACCAGTTGTCGACAAAGGACACTAACATAATCCAAAGTTGTTGAAAGATTACAAATCTTAATGAAATTACAATAATTTTTTTATTTGAAAACGCTAATTTTCTATGTAAAAGGAAAACGTGACCCTAAATTCTTGAAAAATGATGAATCTTCGTTGAAATAGAATGATCTTTATATAAAAATATCAATTTCTGACAACAAACACTAACATAATGCGAAATTCTTCAAGCTTACTGGATTTAAGTATATAATTATTTCATATATATATATAACCAATTTCATGTGAAAGATTATAACATAATATAAAGGTGTTGAAAAGTTCACAAAGTATTTTACAAATATCCAAAACTCAAAATGGCTGTCAGTCGAAGAATAGTTTCTCTGTAGCATAGAAATTTCTTTTGCGTCAAATAAATGGGGTTTTGTTCTAATGAAAATCTTTCTTTAAAGTAAAATGATTTTATTCTTTCGGAAGATATTTTTGATTAAATAAAAAAATATATATGTAAATAAACAGTTTCTGTAATGCAAAACATATATTTTTCTGAGTGCTCTTCAAATATTTCTCATGAGTACTTCTTAAATACCATCTATAATTAATGATAAATAAAATTCCCAATTCTAGCGTAGGTTAGCTACGTAACCTTTTTGACAGAAATCTTAATCCAATTTTTTTAACTTACATTCTATTAATTAAAACTTTACAACTTTTTTCTACCGCCTTATTTTACTCCCGCTACAGTCCCTGTAAGTTGTCTTCCGAGTCAGAGGATGACCAATTAAAAAGAGGCTCTAAATGCGAGAGTCACTCATTGGTTTGAGCACTGTATTTTAGCATGTCACCATGGAAATCCAGATAACTTTTTAGAGAAAATATTCTAAATGTAAAAGTAATCATAAATGTACGATGAGTACTTTTACATTTAGAATATTTTCTCCAAAATGTCGTATGCAGTCCTATTTCAATATGTACCAACTTTGCTAACCTTCTGACATTTCCACCTATCCTACCATGATCGTGACGTCAAACGACAATACTCAATATTCCGCGAAATATTTGAGTCGTTTTTTGATTCTATATTGATTTTTAGTTGACAAATTGTACTATTTCAAGGAAATCTTCTATTTTTCACAATGTTCTATTACCTTCTTTATTGCTCTCCATATTTCTGACCGGTTCGTACGCCAACAAAAGCACTTGAAAAACACTGGCATGCATGATGCGCAAATACACCACAATTCAATTGCTTTTAGCAGTACATCTTTTCTCTACGGCAATGTTTGATCAAAACTACTGAAAATTAATAAAAAATATAGTAAATAATTGAAGAAAATGAGATAATAAATTTTCAGTTACGAGGGGCAACGCCTGCATTATCTGTATCATCATAAACATTTGAATCCTAGTTTAAAACCATTGATACAAACTTTACATTATGAGTTGTTTTTTATAAATAATGGCTCGGCTGTTTAATTTTCAATATGAAATTACTTTATGCTAATTAAAAAATGAAAGATTTTTTGAAATTATGCAATGGTCATCCTTTGAGTTTAAAATTAGCCACATTTTCTTGATTCTAATTAAAAACTGGTTTACATTCAATAGAATTTAAATTTTTGACTATTTTTAAATTGATTATCTTTAAGTCTTCTCCGCTGATAAATTTCGTAATATTGTCAGAAATTGTCAAAATTTTTAGATTTTAAAATAAACATGTTTAAATTTAAGTCCTTATATGATTAATGTACCTAAATTAAAATTATTTAATTGTAAAAGCCTAAAATCAAAAATTGCACAATCATGAGTAGATACTTTTCAAAAATACATTTCTTTTAATTCATAAAATAAGAAGAGTGTTTAATCGTGAAGAATTTTGGCTTTCAATATCGTAAACTTAAACGCATAAAATTTTTTAACTTGCAATTTAATATTAGTAATTTAAAAATGCTTCTAACTTCTATACATTTACAATAATTTAATTACTGAATTTCCTTTAAATTTTATCAAATGATTTGGTGTTGCAATTTACTTGCAGTCGTTTCTAAATGTTAACAATTTAAAATCGTACATTCTCAAGACTGAAAAATCAATGTCGCTGAGTGGATTCCGTCGCTTGATGCAAAAAAGATAATGAAGAATAAAAAGAAGGGAAACCTGATAAAATATTTTAGCTTGCATGAAAGTTGCTGGACCAGATAGTTCAGCACAATAATCGGGTCCGGCGTTTGCTATCAGGAACGATGAGTCCAGACTTGTCAAGTTAAAAAAAAAAATATTACAAGTTTTGACTCGTCCAAAAAGCATTCGAAAACTTATGTTCTTATAAAAATGCAAAAAAGATAAATAAGGGAAATGCATATAGTCAAAATATGTGGAATAAAAAAAGTATTTCTATTTTCACAAATATTTTCGCTAAATGTTAACTAACTCGCCGTGGATGAGAAAGTGTGTATGTTGGAAACCGAGTTTGAATCGACATTACAAACGTGCGAATCGGAGGACCAGTTTTTTGCCAGAAACTTTTTAAGGATCATCACGAGGTCCTTGCGATCTGCAGAATCCAACTCGACCACTTCTTTCTTCTTTGTGCAGAATACCAAGAAATACACACGATATTCGTATATACTAGTATCATTTCCGTTGTATAATAGAGAATATATGGTAGAGCTCTAAATGCTTTTACACTGAAAATTCAGTCAGGAATGAAAGGACGCTGTTTCGGTAGTAAAACGATAAGATCACTAAAATTTTTATTCGGTAACCATTTAAAGAGACATTTGTAGCTTTATTGCACTCTAAATATAAGGAATTTTAACAGGATATTATACACAATGTGTTTCTCAGAGATTTGTAAAGGAGTTCTTTAACGATAATAAATTCTTTATAAAAAAATTAATGTAATAGGTGCTATATTAAACTCAATATAAAACATAATAAATTCCTAAGATTTCAAGTCGAACTGTATAGCATCTTTAACGTAAGAGATGAATTTTTAGGCTAAAGGTCGATTTTTTTTTTACCGTCGACTTTCAAACACAAAAAGATGAATTTTGAACAAACGTTTTATATTTAACAGAGAAAGATAAATTTCAAATAAAATAGTTGAATTTTTCACTATAAAGATATTTCTAACCAATAAGTTGCAGTTACGTACTTAACGTAACAGAAAAATTCCATTTTTAACTAAATAGTTGAATTTTTAGTCTAAAAATATGAATCTTCAAACAAAATAATAATTATTGTTGAGTTTGCAAGCTAAAAACGAAATTTCTACAAAGTACTTGAATTTTCGTCAAAATATTTGTAATTTATATAAAATTGTTGATTTTTTTTATACAAAAAGACGAATTTTCTAAAGAAAAAAGTTTAATTTTTGTACAAAAAATGTGAATTTCAATTTTCAAACAAACATGGAATAGGTGAACTTTCAGTTAAAAATCATAATTTACGTACAAAAAATTCAAATTTTCAACCGGTGATACACATTTTTAAAAAAGTATTTCAGTATTTCAATTTAAACCCAGTTTTCAACTCTCTGTCAAGTAGTGGAATTTTCAGCCAGCGAAGATAAATTTCTCAACGAATAATGTCGAATTTTAAAGGACATAGTTGAATTTTTAATGAAAACAGATTAATCGTGGACCGCACATTGGATTTTTTAATCCATAGAGATAAATGTTAAAATCAATAGGACAAACTCGAAACGTTACAGAAAATAAATAAAAAATTATTCGAATTGTTGCATTTTAATTCAAAAAATTGAGTTTTCGAAAAATCTGTTAATTTTCATTCAAAGAGATAAAACTTTTAAAAAGATGACTTCTTCATTAAATGATGGAATTTCCGACAAAATAATTCAAGTTTTAACTAAAACAAATAAATTCTGAATCAATGATATAATAGTGGATTTTTCAATTTAAAAAAGATTACCTTTCAACTAAAAAAGATTACTATTTAACCAAAGATGAATTTCTGTCCAAAAAGACGCATGTTTAACAAAAAAGTTGAATTTTTGAACAAAAAAGATGTCTTTTCTAAAAGTTCGTTGAGTTTTCATCGAAATAATTAAGTTTGCAATCAAAAGAGATGAATCGTGAATCAAAAATATAACAGTCAATTTTTTTATTGAAATTAATTAATTTCCAACATGAAAGATGACTTTTCTACCACTAATACCAAAACCACAATTTTCGAAAAAATATTACTTCTGCATGTTTTTTCGTTGTAGGGCAGAGGACGTGCGACTATGATTAAAGAAAAAATTCAAAAATCTTTTAAAATTATATGCAGAACAGATAAAAATATTTGAAGATTTAGGAAAAATGACTATTTTCACGACTTATTAAATTTTGACTTTAACGTTTCAAAACATCCTCTTATTTTATAGTGTCATAAATTAATATAGAGCGTTACTGGACATTTTGTAGATAATATGACGCAGAAAGAGTGGTTATTATTGAATTTTGTTTGTAATCAAGTTTCATAAGTCGATTTTTATTTATACCAAAATAATCGTAAATGCTGCATTATAAATATTTTCATGAATTATTTTCTAATTTCATCCTAAAATAGGAATGTAGCGTGAAAGACACATAAATGTTCAGGACAGAATTTGAAATGATTGTTGAAATCCTCAACCCTAAAAGAAACTCTATTCTTGATTTTATCTCTTTTAGCTCAATAAAATTGATATCTGTGAATCACAAATATTAAAAAACTGTTAACATTATTTTCAAAATTTTCATTTTAAGTTTTTCGGTTGGGCCACGTACGTAACAAGACATTTTGTATATTTTTTTTTTAATTTCTCCACAAAGTCGTCTAAATTTTGAAACTGTGTCAAAGTATTGTTTTTTCATATATTAAGGGCATATGATACTTGAAAATTATCGATTTTTTCAGGGTTAGATTCGCCCTTCTTTTTCCTAGAATAATGAATATTTTGTCTTTAAAGTTTGGGAAATGATAGGGAATATGCTAACGTACGGCCCTCCACACTTATTTGTGGGTTAATTCAAAAAATTTCGATTTTGCTAAATTTTATGCGTGTTTATTTTGAGGTTATGTGTGTTACAATTCTCTCCCATAATTATTCTAGAGTGTTTTATCGACAGCATCGGTACGGCAAAGGCCTGCTTTATCGGAATGACAGAGAGCTGAAAAATGACCCTAACTTCAAAATAATGCACATGAATAAAATTTTTATTTAGCGCAATAATTTTTTTGTTATTATCCCTCGAAAAAGAGTCGAGGGACGTCCGTTATGATATTTTATAGCATCTCCGAATTCAGTTTTAACAAATTTTTATTTTTGTGGAAAAAAATCAGGGGGAACTGTACCCGATTGACCACACGACAAAGTATCACGTGCCTTTAAGTACTTTACTGACATCATTTTAGAAAAACCTCTTTATAAAAAGGAAAAATGGAAAGAGACTGCAGCTTAAACTTTTCATATTGTTGGCAATTGCAAATATCTTTCTTTTAAGTTATATTAATTATAATAAATAATTTTATTTGTTAAAAAATATTAAATTTTGATAACACGTGGCTGTATATTCTAGTTTTGCATAGAATAATTTACTAATTTTTATTTACTAATTTACTAATTTGCCAATTGACCAATTTCAGAGAATCTCAACGGTTTTTGTCAAAATATAAAAAGTTTCTGAATTTATTTAACTTTATCGAAGTAATTCTACTCATCTTATGTTGAAAAAGTCTCTCAAAGGCTAAAAGAAAAAAATCTTAAAGTATAATGTTGATCGTAAGTCCAAGTCAAGCCTGAGCATTGTCTTGTGCTCTTGAACGTATTGAATGTTCGATAAACAAACAATTCTTCGATGGAGTCCAGGACCGTGACTATCCTTTTATTACTTCATATATATATCTGACCACATGTATTCAATAGTTTTCCTTCATACTGTTATTCGCTTGAACAAATAAAAAAAAGAACAATGGGCTACCTGCTACTTTCCGTATTGTTTCAGACAGTCCTTTCTACATACACTTTTGCAAGAAGAGTAAACATGATCTGGAATGCTTTTTTTATATTTCTGTAAACATCAACTATACTAAAATAACATTAAACGACATAAAAAAGTTGTTCTACAGGAAAAACGTTAATCAGTCTCAATCAAATTAGATTATTACTTTTCTAAAGACAGGAAGAAAAAATATCTTGCCTTATTGAGGAAAGGAGAAACGGAATCGAGATTAACTTAAGATAGACTCTAGACAGGAACATGCCTTTATAGAGTAGTGACACTGAAATACAAGGGAAATTGCAAAGAGAGCGGATTGTCCAAGTTCAAGGTCAATTAGCGAGCGTTCACATACCAAGATGTATACCATCAACTGGGGGGAGGAGGGATGTTTCTTTACGGTGTGTTATTTGAGGAGGGTGGTATTTTTGGCCTAATTATATAAAAAAATTTATTGTATTTATTTCGATAAAAGCAAAAAGCAAGAAAAAGAATGATATCACATGTGCGCAGAAGTGAATGACTTTCTTCGATTACACTGTAACCTGGAATTAAGAATAGTTGCGAGCATGGTAGCAGTGGCCTTGATGCTAAGTCGTAAACATTCAGCGCCGCATGAACCATTTCTGTTGATTTTTAAGCATACTAACTTTCGCAAGCCTCTCTTTTGGTCCCACGGAGCCTGAATCCCCAAAATACCGAGGGCATCGATTCTCAGAAAGTCCTTAACCTGGGTTTCTTAATTCCAAGTTCAAGTGTATTTAAAATCCATCTAAAATTTTTAAACATGAATTGAACAAATTGGCGACGATTTGATTGAAGAACTAGATGATTGATTTTCACAAAACAACTCACACTTATGTTTTTTCTCAATTTTTTGTAGAATTTTAATTTTGACAAGGAAGATATTCTTTTGGTGGATGTGAACAGTTTTTGTATAATATAATATGAATAATAATAACAATAATATGTTATAATATGTATAACAAACAAGAATGATTATGTCCACATGAAACGCACATGATTTCTTCCTTATTGAAGACCAAGTTTTACAATAAATATTCAGTATTACATAAAAAATTGTTTCATGTAAATAATAATATACATAATACATAATACGAAATATATTACGTAAGATGGAAGAAGGTTTAAAGTACGTTACGAATATGTGAGCACTCTCTTAGGGGCCGTCCAGAAACTCTATTATCGGGAGGGTGGGGTGGGGGGGGGGGTCAAAAGGGATTGTAGGTAACAGGGTTAGGAGGGATGGGACGAATGGTCAGTGGAAGTAACGTACGAAATTCGATAATGTTTAGTACCTTTCCTGATGATAAATTTGAACAAAGTTTGTGAATCTTGCGAAGTTTGAAAATTACTTTCATATTCCAGACTTTACACTCTTTCCTCCTTTTTTTGTTTCGGAATTTATCTCGATGGGGTAAAAATTCTACTAGCTAATTGATAATTCAATTATTTTGTTAAAAAACGCAACTATTTTTTAAAAAGTCATATTTTGTGTCAAAAATTCACACATTTTAATGTTTTTCATATTTTTAGGTGTTATTGCTTTGACCAGATTAAATTTATTAAATTATTTGATTTTGAAAGTTGAACTAGTTTTTTAAAAATTCATCTCTGTGGTCAAAAATATAACTATTTTGTAGAAAATGTTGTTCTTGTGTTGCTCATTCTTGAAAATTCATCAAATTTTTTTGTAATGTTGAGAATTTTACTACTTTATGATAGTAATCTTTTTTGATCGAGAATTTAACTATTTTGTGTGAAATTCGCACTTTCGGATAGAAAATTTATTTTTTTAAGGTAAAAAAGTCATCTTTCTTTATTAAAAGAGTATTTTTGTGTGAAAAATTCAACTTTCTTCTAAAAATTCTTTTCTTTTATTTATTATGCCCAAAATAATAGTTCTATTATTAATTTCTACAAATCGTGACGACGGATTCTAAGCGAACTACAGAAAAAAAATCCAGGTTAAAGTTCTTTATTTAGCAGTAGTTATTCAGGGTTTAATATTTTCTTTTTCTTCGTGGAAAAGTTACAATTCTTATTTAATCGTAAAAATCAAGGGCTCATGGCATTTTTTAAGGATTATCTATGATTCTCTAAGATTCTATTTAGTGGGTTTTACAAAAAAAAAAAAATTTTGAATCATACAGTTATTATTATTATAAAGAATGTTAATTTAAGTTTCAATAAACACAATTCAAGCAAAATTGTAGAAAATTGTTCAAAGGATAAAATGAGGCATTGATCATTCGGATTAAATTAGAATTGTAACTTTGCTCTAAGGAGAAAGCAAAAACATAAACTTTAAATAACTGCTTAAAATAACTAAAAATTTTAACCTGAATTATTTTTTCTGAAGTACGCTTATAAGCCCTCGTCACGATTTGCAGAAGTTAATAATAAATCTATTTTTGTCGATTTTATACAACATTTGAAAGTTTGTCGACTTTTAAGATTGATTATACGTAGTGTACGTTAGGGTGGGCCAAAACAAAAAAAATTTTTGTATTTTGATTATGAGTAGAAAAAATATTTTTGTACATATCAAAGTCAGTTCATGTTTTTTTTCTTCAGATTTTTGTAACGATATCTTCAGTTAGCAGAAACTTTTGAAAGTTGTAACTTTGAAAACAGTGATTTTTTTCAAATATTTCAATGTTTGGTCGCCAATACTTTATCGAACTAATTTTTCCTGCACGAATTCATTTATTTTGATGTGTAAAATATTGTCAACATTTTTTATTGTAGTAGCCAGTTCAGACGATGTATGTAGTTGGGTAGAATATACTTTTTATTTCAAAATCGAAGTTTCGAAGATAATCAAAAATTATACATTTTTTTATTATCGTTTCCAGGGTACTTTTAGGATATAAAAATACATGTAATTTCAGAATTTGCTTGCGACACGAAAACTCTTTTAAGCTGCTGGGAAAATATTATTTTACTTAAGGATACTTAAGGTTTACTTACTACTTAAGGTTATTTTAACTTTTTCTTCTAAACTTACATATATTTTTGTGTTCTAAAAGACCCCTAAAAAGTATATTAAAGATAAATTTTGTTTATGATTGTGTAGCATTTTTTATTATCTTTGAAAGTTCGATTTTCAAATAAATATTATCTTCTACATGACTATATTCATTAACAGAATTTCTTTTTACATCAAAAGTTTTTGAACATCGTTTTTTACTTTAAAATAAATGAATTCATACAGTAAAAACTAATTCTATGAAGAAATGGTGATCGAGCATTGAAATATAAAGAAAAAATCACTGTTTTCAAAGTTTCAGCATCCAAAAATTTCCTGATAACTGAATAAGATATCGTTACAAAAATCTAAAAAAAATCATGAACACTTATTTTTATGTGTAGAAAAATATTTTTTCTAGCCATAATCAAAATCCAAACATTTTGTTTTTTGGCCCACCTTGGTGTACATTCTTAAAAGATCAACTATTTTGTTTAAAATTGATCACTGTTGTGGTAGAAAATCTTTTTTGTTGTTGTTGAAATTTTAACGGTTTTATCACAAATGAAATATATTTCTACTTTAAATCTTAGGAATTTGAACAGTTTTTATTCCCCAATCATTCCCCCATTTTCTTTAAATATCACCCTATTTTCCCTGTTTTAAGAGCTTTTTGGACCGTGTAGTCTGATATTTAGGTATTTTTAATTACATAGGTAAATAACTCAAAATTGATAAAGTAGTTTATGAATGGTCCCTTATCAGCTGGTGACTTGTTTTATGGTAGAAAATGCTATGCAACTGCGGTAGGTATGGAATTATGGGAAGGTCGAATATGGACCGAACGAAAGTAGCATGAATTTATATCGAGGTCATGGCAGAAAGAGTACAGCAGACATTCTTCGAAGGTATATACGGTAATTCAGTGTTATGTACGGAAATAAAACGATCGTCTTCACCTCGGTACGTAATCGTTGTGGCTCGACAGAAAATGTTGTTTTCCGCCTTAGTCTCATTGAAGAATTCTTTAGTAGCAACGACCTGCGCTTTTAAGAGTTTTATACCATAGCACTATGTGTCAACACCGATGACGAAGCATTCTGGTCCATAAAAATGTTCTGATGAAAGTCTCGATTATCTAATAATAAAATAAAATTCTCAATATTTGTTATCCATTCATTTTTTTTACGTTTACTCTCACTCTGGGATGTTATCTCTGTTATAGTAACTTTTCCTTATTATCCTGTAACTTTCTAGAGTGATTCGTGCAATCATAAATCAGACTTCTTACAAATTGTTTGGCCCAAGTTAAGAGATGATCGTTTCTCCATTTTTTTTATCGAGTTGAAGAAAATGAGAAATCTGAATTAAGGACCCGTAGGCCAGAATCAGCCTTGATATTTAACGGTGAACCGGGCCGATGATATGTGCAATATTCTTGGAAATGGCGAAAGTTGAATTAATAAAAAGTGACTGGTGACACCTAAGTGCAGATTACTGATATACAAAAATAATTTGTTTGATTCCACAAAAAGGAAGGACATCAAGGGTTTGATGATGATGAAGTTTGATGACTGAAAAATCAACATTGACGAATTTATCGTTTTTTGGTAAACCCAACTTAAAATAATATTCAGGTTAAAAATCCATCAGTGACTCATTTAAATATTATTTCCTTCCCTTCTCCCTTTCTCTTCTGATTTGCGATTTTATGATAAGAGGATTAGGTTTAATGCTTGACAGCTTCCAAATTATAAGTCCGAAACCACAATGAGATATAATTTCACGGTTTCGTAAATGGGTCAGTGATTCTACTTTTTCATTTGGAAATATAGATTATATCATAATAAAAATCAGTCAGAATAATATTTCTACATTCAACGGAAGAGTGTTGAAAAAGTTTCTGAATATAAATTGGAATTACAGAAGTAAGGTTGACCTGTCTTTTCCCTGATTCTTCCCTCACTAATTTTTCAGTCTCTCTGATGACTAATGTTTAAAGACCAGAACTCTTAATCTTGTAACAGATTTGATGTAGAATCTCTTATAAATGGAATTTAAACATTTTTAACTTAATTTAATAAATTTTTATTCTATTAGAGTTTTCCAGGGATCGAACTATTGAGACCACGCAAAAAACCGAACCTCAGAGACACAAAAAAACAAACAAATGATGTAACAAAATTACACAAGAAAGCTTAAAAAGAAGTATGTTTTCAAAAATCAGTTAAA
>JAAAKG020086394.1:0-40232 GCA_010014905.2 Druon quercuslanigerum | reverse complement strand
TTCCCTATGGCTCTCCTACAGAGCCAGAGAGTCGCTACTAGCTTCTTGCACTTGTTTTCCAGGTGCTCGTTCCATGAAAGCTTCTTATCTAGGATAACTCCTAGATATTTGGCTTGTCCTTTGATTTTCAGCTGTTTTCCTGCCAGTTTTACTGTACTCGTGGTTCTCCACTTATACCTTCTAGTAAATACAACTGCGTCCTTCTTGATCGGAAGGACAAATAGTCCAGTCTTCGTCTTCTTGAACAAAGAATCTACTATTCTTAGTGCTTGCCGCATTACTCCGAGCAACGCATCCAGATGCTGATCTCGCAAGATAAGCAATATCTCTTGCCAGTACTTGCACGTCTAAACCTTTCTCTGGTTTCCCTGCGAAGCTCTTCGAGTTTCCCATTCCACCAGTGTGTCTCCCCAGCCATCTCTAGGGTGTCCGCGTCTTTAATTGATCTGGGCACCTCTAAGAGTGTCCTTCTTAGTTCCGTGGAAAACTGAACCCAGTCCGTTCTTCTTGGATTTGTGGCACATTTAGGGCCAGAAACGGGCACAATGGCTTCCAACTTGAACTCTATTTGTGAGTGATCTGAGAAAGTGGGTTCATTTGAGACTCTCCACTTTTTGGATATTGTCTGTAAAACTACCGGTACAAAGAGTGATGTCAATGACTTATTTCCTGACCGAGTTAGGAAACGTCGGGGTGTTCCCTGTATTCAGAATATCTAAAACAGTAGTAATCAGAAATTTCACTAGATCATTGCCTCTTGGGTTGACGTCCGTGCTACCCCACAGAGTATGATAGGAGTTAGCGTCGCACCCGAAAAGCAGAGGAAGACCCCTTACCTTGCAGTATTCCATCAGTGTACGTACCTTCACGGGTGCATTGGTGTCGCTGTCATACGGAAAGTAAGCCGATCCCATGACTAGCCTCCCTATTCCTTTTAGATCCGTGGCTATTGCCATCAAATCCCTGGAACACAGTTCAAGCAACGGAACGACGTTGATTTCCTTCTCCAGTAGGCAAGCTCTTGGATTAGACGCTTTGGGGTCCCTGTCACAAAAACCAGCCCCCCCCCCCAAAAACCCCTTATGACGACCCGTACTAAACAGGGTTCCCTGTTGTTGCTGTAATGCAAGTTAATTTGGGTAATAGTTAGACCGGAGGAAGTCATGTAGGTCTGCTCCTGGTCTCCCTGTACGACAACAGGTTTCTTCTGCACCTGGCTCGCAACTGTAAAGTTAACCTGACCAAAGAAGTAGAAGGGGCTGTAATTGAGGACCCTAATAACCCTCTCCAGAGACTTAGGAATTTGCACAACAAGGAGGTGTTTGGTTCCTCCTCCCGCTGTGTCCTCTTCCTGAGGCCTATCGTGCCTAACAATTCGACAGGACTCTGTCTTAAGTGAGCGGTTGTATCCCTTCATCCGACGGAGCACCACACAGCAACTCAACCTCACCCACCTTAAGAGTTGCGCCTTCCAAAGGCTTTGTGTCGACCACAATTTTGTACAGCCAAGCTTCAGCTGCTGGGTCGGCTGCCACAAATACAAAATCCCTCCCTAAAGCAGGGGATTCTGATTTTTGGCCATTAATCTGGGGACACTGTTTCAAACTCCCTCCCTAAAAAGCTCAAACTGCGCTGTAGCAAGCAACAAGTCCGCGTAGCTCCTATCCGTCACTACCACCGTCAGAGGGTCAACCCTCTGAGCGGCCGTCAATCCAACTGCCGACAACTTCCTGTTTGTCGGCTATTGGGCCGCCTTGTTCCTCTTCACAGGCTTAGCTCCCGCCACTGGGGTGCCACCCAAGCCCCTTCCTCGCTTCTAAGCCTTAGTGCTGGGTATCGGCACTGTAGTAGCCGGTGTGCTAGATACCGCAGCTGCTATATTAGCTCGCTGCGTTTGCCTCATCAGTCTGCTTTTCTGGGAACCCGGTCGCCCTCGGAGAGGTCGTCCGGTGTCGCCGAGAGGCCGTAAAAACACCTTCGTAATCCCCAGGAGCCAAAGTGCCACAGACATGATCACTCTACACTCATGGTTTGGGGGGGGGGGGGTCACATTGAGCGGAATACTCAATGAATATCCGTTCGCAAGCCACTATACTAACGGAAGGCTGTTTCTTGGAGTAATGCATACTGATGTAGTTATCCTTGGTTTTCCATGAAACATGTACTTGATTCTTCTACACCTAATAATCATCGAACGACTCTTAAGTCTATGATGCGTGGGCAGATATTGTAAATTTTTAAAATATGGTTAATCAGCTTTCTTTCTCTATTTATATTTTTAAATTGAGTTAATCGACCCTATTTGCACCTTATTTTACAAACATCTATATTCAACCTAAAGTTTGATGCTGGACCTGGATCCCGTTCAGGGACAAAGACTCCATTGGTGGGCTTAGGTTTCCGGTCCACCTTTTTAACGATTGCTATAGGTGCACAGTATACATGTGTTTTCTTAGTGCACTCAGATATTTTGTTATATCGAGTTTGGACAGAGAGGCCTTTGTGTTTTTTTACATGTCTGCACTGTAGTAAATCTTACCTAAAATTATACTAAAGGTGCTTTAGTTCTTCTGAAATCTTACTGTTCACGTCATCGCGAATTTCCGTGCTCAAATTGCGGCAAAAGTATGCCAAAGTGTAAATAACACTGCTCTGGGCATGCCAAAATTAAATTAACGGTGTCCGAACTCAATTAATGTGGTTTAAGTAAGGTATAAGTTTGCTTCTATGCCATCGAAAACTCCTCCACAATTACGTGGACAATGCCCTGCATCCACTTGTCGAAAAGCTGTTCACGAAACTTTTCTTCTGTGCTTTCTTAATTCGGGTTTTCGGGAGCGAGTGTTCGAGATGGATAAGGCTTGATGTATTTTTCTCGACCCACTCCAACTAAACGGAGTACTACCGAGAGGGAAAGCAAGTGTTGCAGATACTATGTTCCTTGCTGACAGTTCAAGAGATCATATCTGCTAGATGAGATGTTTATATGTGCTTCGGTAATTATCTTCTTTAGATTTTAAGTCCTAAATGCGGCTCTACGGCCTGCCCAGGTATATATAGGTCTCTCCAGCGCCAAGGTGTCGTACAACGCTTCTATATATAGTCCAAACTTCATCCAATCTCAATTAATTTGAAATACATGAGTGACCTTATGTTTTTAATTTTCAGGATTGTCACATAGGTGCTCTTCGGAATGGCGAAGGGCGAATGGTAGTGGTAATAGTGTGAAGCAAAAGTTAATAAAGGTTTCTCAAAGCTCACTTTGTTAGGTTGTGTTAGACTTCTCCTAGCCTTAGATAGTACTCATATACTGTGAAAAATATGCTTACTGATATTCAGCAGCTTTAATTTGTTAAGTGTATAATAGCGGATTCGTAGTTCACGCGCGACCTGCGGAACCTTGACGGTAAAATTCCTGACAAATGTTATGTAGTCAATCACACAATAAATTCAGGATCTGCACTGTCATGTCCAGTCTCTCTTTGTAGTCAGTTGATGCATTTTTATTTCGGTCTTAGGATCAGCCGTTAGCTTTGATTTAAGGTTTGTACACAACAAAGCTTTAGCTACATTATACACACAATAATTGATAGTTCAGAGTTTGGATTTTTTAGACAAATCTCCACGATGCTCATCACCTAGTTTAGCTAGACCTTTGGGCTTAAGAGAAACCTGAATTTCGATGTTCCCAGTGCCAAAGCTCTGAGTACTTGTCTCATTATGGAGCATGTAGTTGTGCCATGTCATTTATTCGTTCGAAAGCCATACTGGTATCGTAGTACTCTAGTAGTTTTCACTGGCTAACCCAACTCTACGGTAGTCGGCATTGTTGCCCAATCCAATGTCGAGAAACCTGCCCTTGGAACTGTTTTAAACAGCCCTTACTACAACTATGTGTTGTGTTATCACTGTTGTTCCAAGGAAAAACTATGAAAAGGGGTTCGTTTACCTTCGTAGAGCCCGGCATGTAAGTACAAGGCTGTACGCACTTAGTGGTCGCCTTTTGTCTCCGTTATTGTGCGAGAAACCTTATCCAGGCACTATACAACTTTCAGTGCGGTTGTTACGACTCCTCTTGGCGGTTAATTCCTTTGAAACTAATTCTCGATAATTGTGTACGACTACATATTTATTATTGTAACCATATTAAGCTAAAGCTAGTTTGAACTTTAGCGACCACGTCATTTCGTAAAACTCCACCAACTAAGCTAAGTTTGAACGGGGGGAGGGGGTGACTCGTCATGCAAATGCCCTGATTTAGTGTTGTGAAGGACGGCAGAAGATGAAATAATGGCGCCACTAGGGTGACGCCCTACATTTGAATGACAGCTGGTTATAAGCATGAGAGATTTTGTATTTCTGCAGTTTTTGTAATATTTTCGATGTTTGTGGATATTTTAAAAACTTTTAGCTCGAATTAGGCTAACAGTAACTGTTACTAGAATTTAAAAAATATCTAGTATTAACTAATTCACCTTAACTATGCCGAGCGAAATGGTAAAATATAAATATTACGTATTCGACGGTTAAAAAAATAAACTAAACTTTCTAAAATGATAATATGAAATATTAATCGTTAAAATGCTGAAAATATTATGAGTATTAAAGCTATTATCTTTACTGTACATTCAGTCATTTATTTATTTAAAAATTGAATTAAAAGATAGTGATATAAATTAAATATTGACTAAAGACATCGATGTATAGATCAGAAATATATTCTAAACCCACGATAAATGCTGTTTTGTGGTTTGCTTAATGGCTATGACGCTAAACAGAAACATAGTGCACTGTAGCAGTCTACTTGAAATATATCAGGCGTAATATTAAATGTGTAAGTCATTATTTGTTTAATTTTCATTTACTTCAACGAACAACGCAATACTAGGGTTTGTGGAGAGGGGGCAATTTCATGAGTTTAAGTTTTGAACATCAAATACTGGAATAGAATAGACATAAAATTTTGAGTATGTATTGTAGAATATAGGTTTAAAAATGCGAAGTCCATAGTAATTAAAGAACATGGAAACTGCATTTTTCAAATTTTGATTATAAAAATTGTATCTAAGTTGTCGAATGCAGTTTCCACGAATTCCGAATCACTTGTGAAATTTGCGCAAAGCTTGATGAAAATTCCAAATTCTAACAAAGAAGTAAAAAATGCATAAAGAAGGCCCTTTTGAATTTTATTTGAGAAAACTCGTACTCAAGTCTTAAAATGCAAGGGCTACAATAAAATTTAAACTATACTTTTAAAAAACTCTGAGAAGAGAAAATAGAAACATAAACTTAAATACAGAAAATGGTAATTGTTTTTAATTATAAAAATTTTACTCGAGTCATCGAATCCGATATTAAGAAATTTAAAATCAGTCGTGATATTCCATCATAACTTGTAAAAAAACTTTCAAGTATTTCGCAATGCATAAAAGTGCACATTTTGATAAATTCAAAAAAGCGCCTTACGGTATGCTTAAAAACTCGTATTTTATATGCTTTTCGTCTAAAAGTCTTGAAATTTTGAAGAAAAAGCAATTGTATTTTTAAAAAGTGTATGCTTTAAAGTAGATCTATAAATTTATCGGGCCTTTTCGTTGACACATGAAAAGTTGTCATAGAGAAATGAAGAAATAATTGGTAAAAAAATCACTTGAGCGGCCATCTTCAAATTTTCAAAATTGTCAGTTTTCATTGTTATCACGTGCTTTCTAATTAATAAATCTCACTTTTGCAAGAATTTGACTAGATTTTTTTAATAATTGTGGAAATTTTAATTTTGGTTCATAATTAGGGGTTCGCCATTTTGTAAATAAAAAAATGCGTATAAATATTTTTTTCAACATAATCTAAAGACCAGAATTGTACAGAGCCAGGGAGTCTCATATAATATGAAAAAAATTTCTTGCATTTTAAATTTTACATGTTTATATTAACCCCAATCGCTCAAATTTGGTAGATACAATTTTTCTGGTCATTTCAACAAAATAGAAGAGGGGGAAAATAATTTTGAAAAAATCTCGCCTATGTATAAATTTATAGTCAAAAGTATTAATTACGTATATAATACGTATTTAAAAGCATCAAATGCAAACGTAGCTGAATGGTCAAAAATTTATATCTTAAACTAAGCCATTAAGAGTCTTCAATTTAAAACAAAACGCGATTAGAGCTAACTCTTAGTTAGTCTAGCTTTAAGACCTCTTAACAGCTACAGCTTATTTCAAAGAATTGTGATATCACAACTGAATAGAGGAGCCGAGCGAGACGCGTCGTATAGTCTTTGCAACTATCTATGCCTTAATTATTTAAATATGTGCCTGCAGGTTGTTCATTCGGAGAACAGGGTACAAGGGAGAACAATTCGAGGCAGAAAATATTTCCTCTCGAACCATTTAAGCAGCATTTAACAAATGGTTTTTCGATTTTCCATTAGTCTATCGTTCAGTTGGCGTGGTACCCATTTTCCATACTTTTGGATTTTTCCCATGGCTTTTAAACGTTGGCAAATTACTTCTCGGCTCACATTTAGTGTTTGTGCCAATTTTGGTTGCGACTGGGTTGGGTCTTCATCCAATAACGCAATTCTTCGTCTTCGAACTTTTTCGCTGAACCAGGATGTTTATTATCTGTTAAATCGAAATCTCCACTTTTAAATTGACGAAACCATGTCTTACATGTTATAATCACTAGACCATGTTCAACATAAGTTTCTACAAGCAATCGATGAGCTTCAACTGCTTTTTTCTTTTGATGAAATAAGAAGAGCAACGAATGCTGCAAATGTGATTCACTTAGAACGAAACTCGACATCTTCACTGAGGTCTATAGAAAAATATGACATAGATGCAAAATCATAGAAATGTATACATATCTTTAGCGACATCTATGAGTAAAACCGGAAAACTTCAACGAACACCCCTGGTATATATATTATTATTATTAAAAATTTATTATTATTAAAAATCAAAATTACACTCATACCCCGATTCCGTGCTCGACAATATTGTGCTGGCTGCACGCTTTACTGCCCCCCCCCCCTGAGCGTCCTATGACAAATTATAGAGTCCAAAAGTCAGTGCCGAGTCTGAAGATACATACTTTGCGACTCAGAGCACTATAAATAATAAATAAGTTATATTATTATATTTACCAATAGAATTCAGGATAACGGCGAAGCATAGGAACAGAGTATAGACAATCCTCATCTTTTAAATTTAAAAATATAATGTAAGCATTTTAACGAACGAATATTCTACTGCTTCGTTGCGTTATAAAATCCATACGATAGTCGTTATCTCTTAGATGTAAGGTGTCAACTTTGTCCTTCTGAGATATCTACATCTGATAAGAGTCTGTTTAAACAATAATAATTTGATTACAAATTTCTTTTAAACTGATGTCACCATCAATATAATGTTTTATATATACGATTTAGAAGCTTCGAAAATTCAAAGAGTTATAGGGACAATTTTTATCCTTTCACCTTTTTTATCTAATGTTTTAGAAACTACTCAGAGAAAAATAAAGCCTCTTTGAACAAAAGTATTGTTCTTTAAATTCGATTTTCAATCACTGTAACAGAAAATCCCAAAGATCTTTTTTTTCAGAAAATATGAATATCATTTATATTATGTTATAGCATTAAGACTTAAGGGGATTTGGAGATTTCTAACATAAGAATATCAGAACTATGCTGAAGTTTAATTCTTCTTATTTAATTAATTTTTTTCTTAATACTATATACACCAGATCTAAAGATCTCGAGTGTTTCCAGAGTTTTAAATAGATGACAAGGAGTATCTTAGAATTTTATTAGTTTTCTGAATTTCACAACGTAAAATCATATTAGTAATTCATATATTGCTAGTAATAAAATGTGTTAATTTAAATAGAATTTCACAAGTCTTAAAATCTTAAATTATTTATTATTACTCAAAACTGTAAAATTATTATATTTTATTTTGCATAAATATAAAGAACTTTATATGATTAGTGTTATGGTCATGAATTATAAATATATCGAATAAGTAATTTTTCTTGAGTTTTTAAAATAATTCATGGGTTGTGAGTCGCAAAATTAATTAAATTGTCGACAGTCCAATAAGAAGAAATAAAATAAAATAAAATATACATTTTAGGTTTTATGTTTATTTTTTATTCTATCCTTTATGAATTTTTTCACACTTTTTATACCTTTCAATGCGTGTAAGATGTTGAAAAGTAAAGATATAAGATGTATAAAAAAATTTTAAAGTTGAAAAATATAAAGATTTTCAAATTTTTTAAATATTAAACTACATAACTTAGAATGAAATGCAATGAAAGGTCAAGTTCGTTAGCCAGCCATTTTGGATAAATATGCAAAAAGTGAGCGCATTTTGAATATTGCTAAGACCACTTATTTCAAAATTAAAAAATTTTCTGTAAGGATGTTTATAGCATTCAAAAGTTCGAACAATTCATCAAAATGACTTTTTTATAAAACCAAAAATTATCAGAGTTATAGCGTTTACAAAATACCAAAAAGCACACGAAAATTACCATTTTAAGCCAAATAACGCAGGATATAAAAAAGTCAAGTAAAGAAAAATGTTGATTTTTGAATTCCCTACAAGATTATCATAACATCTTTTTGAATTTTCTTGAAAAATCGAATATTAAGATATTGACAGCATAAAAAATAATGGAAATTTTAAAATTACATTTTTCGGCCCAACTGTACCAAATAGGGTGAAAGATGAGAAAATAAAAATTGTGCATCTGAAAAAGATTGACAAATTTGTCATAAATAACTATTTTGTACGATGCTTAGTTTTCGCTTTAATCGTGAAAAACATCACAACTTTTGTCTTTTAATTTCGTTTTCGTTTGTTGTGGTCCTTGTTTTGAGAGCCCCTGAATCCAAAAACAGGTTTTGATCTTAAAAGTGAGCACATGTTGGAAACTTTTAGACAGCGAAAAAAATGATAAAGTAAAACGCTCTGCGGCGCGTTTCTTACTCTATTTAAAATATTATTACAAACCATTGCAAGTTTTCTCTCATATTCTGGGTCTGGGGGTTTTGGGGGGAACTTAAACCAATTTTCCCATGTCCGTTTGGGTTTAGCATTCATGCGAATTTCTATCGGCATGAATTCGGTGGTATCATGATGTGTTTCGTTCATGCACGATTCTATAATGCCTACCCATTTCTACCTTGCGATGTGGTTTTCTTTAATCAGGGATCGGAAACATCTTGAGAGTTCTCTATGGATTCTCTCTACTAGGTTACTTTGGGGGTGACGAATTGAGGAGAAAGTTACCCAGATATCTTCTACTTTAGGTTTGTTTTTCCATTGCACCGACGTAAATTGCGTTCCGTGATCTGTGATGACCTTGTACGGCTTTCCGTATTTTGGAATATGGTGATTAAAGATTTTGTTATTCGCTACTTTTCTCGTGTTCTTTCTTAAAGGATATAAGCATACAAATTTGCTAAGTGCACCGATTGTGAATAAGATATATTTGAATCCCCCTTTTGATGAGGATAAAGGACCATAAAAATCGATTGATAATATTTCTCCCGGTTTTGTTGGCGTATAATTTTTCATTTCGGCGTAACACGTTTGATTTGTGATCTTGTTCTTTTGACATGAGTCACGCGTTGTTAATCTTTGCCTAATCGTTTTCGCTAGACGCGGATACAAAAAATATTCGTTTAGCCTTCTAAATACATTTAATGGACCTACATTAACCATAAAGTTCATGACTTTCGTCTATGATGTCATGTATAATTCTTTTAGGTACGTACAGTTTCCTTCCGCTTCCAGCAATGAAGTAAACGAGTTCTTCTTGCACTTCAAATCTTTTAGTTTTATTCTTATTAATCGCTTTAATGCATTGTTGCAAAATAGGATCGTTTTTTTGTTCGTTGCAAATATTTTTTAAGCGTTGGCGTAGCTCAGATGAAGGTCTTTTTGCAAGTGCGCAAAGGAAGATTTTCCCTTCATTGGTATCAAAGGAGTTCCCTTATTCCGATGATGGAATTCTGCTTGGAGTGTCTGCGACAGAGTTTTTTACCTTCGCACGTCTTTAGGAATGTTGAGGCTTTATGAACGGTACGAATAATTAATCTGGCACCTAATACATATGACCTAAATTTTAGTGGTGCCCAAACGATAGCTAATAGCTCTTTTTCTGTCAAGTAATATAATAATTCGGATCCCTTTAAAGTACGACTAGCGAATGCGATAGGCGTATGTTTTTTTATTTTCGTCTATTTGATAAAGGACCGCTCCTAATGCTCGAACGCTTGCATCAGTTTCTAGATGGAAGGGTTTATTTAAATCCGGATATGATAGAATTGTAAATTCGCAGAATAACGCTTTAATTTTTTTAAAAGTAAAATCCGTTTCTAAATTCCATATCCAGTTCGTTCCTATGCGCAATCGGTTCAAAAGTGGTGATATTTTTTGTGCGTGTTCTCTAGTAAATTTTGTATAAAAATTTATTACACCCAAAAATCCGCGTAAGTCTTTTAAATTTCGAGGTTTTGGAAACTCATGAATCGCCTTATTTTATCAGGCTCTGGTTTAATTCCAAATGGCGTTAAGATATGGCCCAAAAATTTAATTTCTGGTCGCAAGAATTGTGATTCTTCAAAATCTAATGTTATTTTGTGATCTTCTAGACGCTGGAATAATAATTCCAAGTATTCAAAGTGCTATGCTGTTCTTTTTGAGGTACATAAGATGTCGTTGATGTCGCTGTATTTGTTTTTAAACTGAAAGGCGTGATGCAAAATTCGTAAGACCTTCCCTCATATAAGAATGCGGTATATTTCATAGACTCGAAATGCAATGGTACTTGCTAAAAGCTACTAGTTAAGTCCAAGGTCGACATTACTTCAGTTCCAGCACATCTTTGAAATAAAACTTTAGTTGGCTGTGCGCATTCGTAATCATTTACCATGATTTCGTTTAGTTTTCTAGCGTCTAAACAAAGTCTTATAGAATGGAGGTGGTATCAAGGCTTTGGCGTTGTTTATCATTTCAATGGCATATGCCGATTTCCATAATCTTCCCTGGTAAAAACCATATTAAAGATCAGTACCAATATGAAAACAAATATTATCGTTCCAGAATTTTGAAATAAATTTTTCTCTGAATGTAAATTTATTTTCACCTGGAACCACTACGAGATTCCACCATTCCTTACCAATACCTACTAAACATGCGTGTGCAACGAAATTAAAATCGTCCCTTCTAACATCTATCGCTTTTATATATTCATTAAAATCATTTAGAAACATCATTGGTCTTTCCTTGCCTGACTCTAAAAATTTTGATACTGGATAGTTCTTTAGCCATGGGATTTTAATATTTGTACCTTTTGTATCCCTATCAATTCCTCTTTCTAATGAATCTTGATGTACTTCAATATTTTGGAAACGTTTCCGATTATTATCGTTTACGACAATCAGTTCTGACTGTTCGGTGAGAACTTCTTCTGTTTTCTTTTTAAATGAGCACACATTTTGCTCGACATTATCTATGTGCTCTTCTAAAATCTTATCTTTTTGATCAGAATTTTCTTTTTGCATATCTATTCGAGCATCCATTCTATTTACTAAGGAGGTTACAAAATATTTGATTCTTTTTCCGTGCCTGCCTCAAATACACGACGCTTAACTTTTCCTGTTCTCGCCATATGTAATAACGAATTTTGTGACAATATTGATTCATACATGTCCTTTTGTAACTTTTCGAGAGTGATCATTAATTGATCCATCTCTGCAATTTCCGAATCATGATCGCTGATATTAGAATTATCTCGCGCAACAACCTTATTTTTCGCGCCTGAATTATCTTGTATCTCATAGTCAGTTTGTGAATCTCTGTCTTTGGCGATATTCACGTGTATTCTTAACTTGTTTATTTTTATTTTCCTATTCTTTGTCCGAAAGTTCCGACAACTGTTAAAAGAAGAGCTCTTTATTTATTTCCTCTAACATAGATTCGGAAATTTTAATTTTCCTGCGATTATTTGTATCGTCCCCCATTTTGAGAATTTTAAATTGTAATCCGTATTGCAAAAAAAAATTTATTTTAAATCTCCAAACGATTTTATTTTGTCTGTTATTTTTATTTAGTGTTTATTTTACACCCGGTACATTTAAATTTCAAAATGAGCCAGTTAATATTGATTTTATTTCGGAGAGAATAAATTCAACATTTCCGCATTCTCATTCTGTTTACATTCTTATCTTGCTGCAAATTTGAATGAGCTCGGGCGGATACAATATAACAGCTGTGCTGTAGACGCTCGGTATTTACGACTCTCTATTATTCTCCCGAAATCGAATGCGCCGAACAGCTAATGAGTTTACAAAATCATTCTGCTTTTACTTCCTTGAGTGTCCCACCAGGCAGGTATAAATTGTCACGTTATCGTTCTATCAAAACCGGAGATAAATTTTGTGTGTCTCGATATTTGAAGTTTAGCTCTTAGTGCATTTGGATTATTTTAACATGGTGAGCATTGACTAAAAATTATACTAATTTTGAGTGATAGTAGCGTAGCATTTCAAACTTTTCTGAGTGACATTTAGCTTCATGAAGAGATTCGTTCTGTATGCATTTACTCTGTCCTGTTCAGTGAATTACAATTAACAAGATCAGTTGATTCCAATACTGCTAGGACACTAAAAGAGCCCTAACCATTTAAAAGCTAAACTGCACGATTACATAAAACTGAGCGCAATAAGATTAATTTTTGCAATAAAAAAGGATTCCCTCTGAATTTTTAGTAATTACTTGATGACCAAAGTGACTTATTATGAATTCTAATCAAAAGAGAGATGATTGCGTATATCAATGATTCTGTTTTCGTCTTTGCGTTTCATCGCACGACAAGATCCTTATAGTGAAACGAGGTGCATGGTTGTACGAGAATCCACAATTTTAGGTTTGCACATATTTACCATAATGAACTTTTGATTTTCTCTTGGTTTTTTTACTGCTAGCCCCTGAAGCTTTAATCATGCACGCCTAGGTCCTTATAGAACAATAAGGTACAGGGTTGTGAAAAACATTACACTTATTTATTGTTTGTAAATACGCACAAACTCACATTCATTATCCTAATTCAAAAATAATGAATAAGGACAAGTTATTTAATATTTGAAGAAGAATTTTAATTTAGTCGCTTTCTTTTCAGAATTTTAGTATGATGTTGGTATATGCAGTTGGTTATATAAGGAGCCAAACGCGTCTCACAACGTTGAGACTTTTGAAAGAAGTGAATTGGTACCGGCCCGGTACCAATATTTATAGAGTGCATTGGTTCCGCGCTATTTCCCGCTTACTCGCCGATGGCGCACGCAATCGATCGTATGATCAAAGGATTTAGTGACTCACTCCTTCGTTCCACCTGCTTGTCCACTTATGAGTCAGAGGCGTATCAATATAAATATTCACCCGTAGCTTTGCGATTTAATTTAAATTATTAGAATATGACGGACCGTCCCAGTTTACTTTCTAGTGTATTGTTGTCTTCGAAAAAATTCAATATCGCCACTTTAATGTGAAGCCTGGAACAAGCAAAAAATCGTGGATATTTAATTATTATCATTCATTTAAAAACGGCAATTACAGAATTTAAAATGACACATTCAGTATAGCAGATATCTGCTAAGATTTAAGTTTAGAGTAATTTAAGTAACCCTAGTCGAATAGAAAATGATAACTTGGGTGTTTTTGGTGTTTTGAGTTCATGAAAAGAATTCTGGTCTTCTTTCCACGCGAATTGCTTATCATTTAGCAGTTTTTATTTGTTTCTTAGCTTAACGGTTCGGCTCAATAACTGTGTCCTTGTATTTTCAATAGTCAATCATTCTTCATTTATACACAACACAAACCGATAAAGCCCAACCTCTTACGGTCAATATGATGATGAACTCTCAGTTATTTCTATAAATATATACATCGCTATAAAAGATTAACCTTTAAAAGTACAGTTATACATTGGTATTGTAAGATGCTTCTCCCCCACTGGGCAAGTGAGATTCACAGTAGCCAAGGAATAAGTCAAGTGCCTGAGAGAACTTTTTAAAATCGATCAATAATGTAAGGTGAAAGAGGCGTGGCCACATATCATTTAACATCACGTGACAGGATGATGCCTATGCACATCCACAGTTTTAGAGCAATCGTTACCATCTTTGGAACTCATATTGTTTGGGCTCCCAAGCAGGTCGCAAGAGTATGGGGGCATACGAAAGGGTTTGCAGATGTGTGTTTGGGGACAGCCAAAGTAACTTAAAGCGTATGATTATTTCAAAAATCCACAATTTTTAACAATCGTCATTAACTTTTGCATACATATTATTTGTGCTTTTCGACAGCTCTGGTGATTATAGGCGGGGGCGGGGGTGAATAAAGGAGAGGGGCACATGCGCAGTTTCTTACCAATCAACACCAAATTTTTCACATGTATTTTTCGGTATCCCGAACAGGCCTTAAGAAAAGTGAGGGAGGACGAACTGCTGGAAGAGGCAGTTTTCGGAATATATAAAATCAAATGGCCGGAAATGTATGATGCTAATGAAAATTTAGTTTTTGACGATTGGCACCTAATTTTACACAAATATTCTTCGGTTTTCCAAATACGTAGTTAGCGTATTGTTTGCGGCGGGGGTAGGATTAGTGAAGATAAGAGAAAAGGGCGCAGCCGCAGTATTTAACGGATCGGTAACAAATTTTGTACATATATTTTTTATGCATAGTTTTTCAAATATATTCAATCAAGTCTTCTAAAACGTATGATGCTTATAAAAATCCAGTTTGTGTCCATTGGCACCCAATTTTTTTAAAACATATACTTTGGGCTTACGGACAGGTCGGAAGAGTGTGTGTGGGGGGAGGGGTCGAAAAGTAAAGATAGGAGGCACAATCACCGTTTTTTATCAGTTGGCATGAAACTTTTGAAGCACATTGTGCCGTAAGAGGGCAGGCCGTAAGAGTATTGGGGGGAAGATGCAATAAGTGGGGGCGGTTTTAATTATATAAACAAGTAAAGAATGGGGGGATGAAGAGGCGAGATGCACATAGTTGGGGTTAAATCGCAGTTGTTAGTCATTTTTTTTTTTGAAGTTGTGTAGAAATTTCACGACTGATTTCAAAATTCTAAAAACTGGATTCGACGATTTAAGTATAATGTTTATAATTAAAAACAAGAAAAAAATGTAAGGAACTTTGCAAGGTATGAAAAATTTAACTTTTACACGCGTAGTTCAATCATAAGTTAAAATATTATCCAGTATAAGAAAGTTCTTCATAATGAACTTTACATGTTTTTTATAACTTTATACAACTTCTATTGAATTTTCTGTTTTTTCTCGACGTACATATAGTATTAATAAGAGTATTAGGTTTGCGGCGCACCGGAGAAACCGCCGCCATTGGGTAGGGCTATTCTATTATAAAGTATAATATATTTTATTTATTGTCTATATTTATAATACATAAATATATGTAAGTCATTAAAGTAAGATTATGTATGTATTTTTTTTATCCCAAACAATAAATATAATTTAGTTGATGCACACTTCTGAAAAAAGAAGAATCCAATGAACAAATTTGGACCACAACGAACAAAAAAATAAAAAAAAGCTTCTATTGAAATCAGGAAATTAAAAAAAAAATTGTTTTTAACAAAAATAAATAAGAAGAAAGAAAAATGAGAAGGCGCTTACAGTACCCCTATCCAGCAAGAAAAAATAAACAGATAAAATTTGACAACAACGAAGAACCGGTGCTCTCTCTTTGATACTTGAGAATAAAAATGAACACAAATCAAAGAAATAACACTTTTTTCGTTGCTGTCAATTTATATCTGTTTACATTTTTCTTGCCTTGATAAGGGGGCTGTGTGAGTGCCGAAAAGTTACTGTTCTTTTTATAATTTTTTTTATTGTAAATATAAAATAATAAAAATAAAAAAGGCGAAATGAATAAAAAAGAAAGAAGGGGATATGGTTGGCTTCATTCTCATTTTTCTTTCCCCTTTTTTATTTTTATTAACAAACAATGTTATTTTTTTTTTTAGATTGTAATAGGAGCATTTTTTGTTTTTCCGTCCGTTGTGGTCCAAATTCGGTTGTTGGATTCTTTTTTTCTGAGTGTTGTATCAATTTGATTATTGCACGTTAAATAGGAAATTTAATTTGGATTTTAATTTAAATTAAATTTCTTAAACTTTGATATAGTTTCATAATGAAATAGATAGGCCAGTAGTGTCTAGTGTAAAGATTATTCATTTATCACGTTTTGCAACTTAGTTTCAGGAGATTTAATGAAAAAAAATAGAAAACTATATAAAAAGGTTCCATGGCTTGGATAGAAGGACTCAAGAATGTAATAAACCGGACAATTGTCTTCAATCCAGTGCAAAAAGTCAAGGCCGTCTGAACGTTTCGAATTGAAATGCATAATACTGCGCACTTTATTCGACTGAGAACTCGCACATTAAGGCCCTTCCAAAGGTACAGTCACATCCGCTTTCAAAATGCTCCCCTAAGAAACTGATAGGAACCAGGAATTCTTGCAAGGACGAAAACGGGGGGACTAAAAGCAAGAGTTCAGTGTATCTAGGTGCGTATTTTTTCTTAAACCAGACTTCCTTACTAATGGATTGTGTTCTAATCCATTAAACACTCTAAGGAATAATCGTATATTCACATTCTGAAACAAAAGTATCAGATGTTTATTCAAGACGCTTTAAAGAAATATCTTCTTATTCTTACAAATGTAGGTCATAAATGAGCCAGCAGTTTTTTTGAATTGAGAATTTTTTATTTATTATTTTAAACCTATTTTACTTTTAAAAAATATAATATACAGTGGTACGTAATTTGTGATATTAAAAGTAACTTGATATATTAGTCCTAAAACATTTGTGAAATGTAAATAAATCAAATTTTAAGTGTAAGAAATGATTTTTGAGTTTGAATTTTAAAACATCTATGCATAAATGCAGAGAAATTGTAATGCCTGAGCTAAAAGTGCCAGATCTGTCTGACGCGCGATTTTAAACAAAATATATGAACGGTCTGATAAAGTCGTAGTTTACACACGGAATACTTTGTAAGTCCTTGTGATTGATTGCCTCGCAAATACTGGACATTTCGCGAATTCTTCTGTTGGTAATCCTTCAACCGAGCCGCTATTCATGTTTATTTTCACTCGTTCTATGATCCCATAAATAGATGTAAAAAATGCACGAAGAATTGTGTTTCGGCTTTCTCTTTTTTGCACTATTGCACAGACATCGCCATCGGACGTTGATAATACAATTTGTTCTCCGCTGGGCATGGGATCGAGGATACGAGTTGTTTTCCTCAATCCAATTGGTATGTCGGGCGGAAAAACGTATCGCCGAAGTTCATATACCTGATTCGGATAGTTGTGGGGAACAAGTCGAATAAATGCAAGCTCTTCAAATTTAAATCCAAATACGGTGGGAAAAGTTTGACTGAGTATAGGAGACTTGGACCTATCGCGAAGAGATGGTTCATCGGGTGGTGTAGACCTGGCGGAATAACGAGGCGTGGAGAGAGATTGAGTCGTGTTTGGAGAATGTCTGCCAGCAGAAGAGGAAGAAGGTCCAAAGCAATGAACACCAGAATCAGAGTCACCATCAGGCAATCCTGAAACAAAAAATGCAGGATTACATTTTTTCTTAAGTCTCTACACAATCGCATGTTTTGTAAATTTTGTAAATAAGGTTGTAGTTTTGGGGTACAATTCTATAAACTCCTATAATGTCATGGTGCTCAACGGCTTAAGAAAATATTTTTAAAACAAGTAACTGTATTGAAGTATTATGTACTTATTTTAAAAAAATCAACAGTTAAATCGCCGTAAACATTTTTGCTAAAAAAATTAGCTACGATATAATCAAATTTAATACTTTTCTAAAATGTGATAACAAGAGACCGTAAGAGCAAGTTTAATTGAAAAAAAAACGTTATTTAAATGATCAGCAAGTTTGATTGGAATCAATTCGATACAATTTTCAAAAATTGACTAACTATTGACATGATATTTCACTACAAAATTGAACATTTTTGTTTTTGTACAAAGAAAATAAGCAGAGTTATTTTTATTTTCTATAATTTTTTTTAACTTGTTTGTCATAAAATGTAAGAAGTGATTGTTATTTATATATCATTCATTCAGATTCTTTAAAAAATGCACGCAGTGATAGCCAAAACGTCGAATATTAATAAACTAACTTTACAGTAATTTCGTCTTTAATGTCTTTTAATTTAATGCGTTAGACTTACCAAAACTCTTACTTATATTACTAATTGAACAATATTTCACATCATTCAGAAATAAGTTTTATCCTGAACAAAATTTACTTAAAGTACCCTCCCACCTATCGCGAAAGTCTGTGAATGGCATTCGCGTTGGGTGATTTCCCAACGCATTAAGAATCTCTTATTTTCAGTTTGAAAGTTGAGGAAATAAGTAGTAAGGAACATTAGAAGGTTCTTCTGCTTATTTTACACAAATAGTTCTGAAATATTCTCACTTTTTTAAATTTATTGTTTACGAATAAAAATGGAAAATTAAGTATTCCTAAGATAGAGAATAACGCATTGTGATATATTTAATGTAATTTTATAGAATATTTTAAAAACATTTGTATAATGTAAAAACATTTATTTGTAAATTTATAATTTTTTTCTATTTTAGTAACAGTATGAAAAATTGTAGTGTACATACGTATTACTGCATAACTCTTTGCGGGCATTTCGTGGGGGGATACTGGACATTCCGCGATTTCTTCGGAGGTCAATTCTTCAACCGCGCCGCTATGCATGTTTATTTTTACCCGTACTGGCAACTCAACACCAGGCAGAAATATTCCACGAACAACAGTATGTCTACATAGTGTTTTATCTAATATTGCACAGATGTCCCCCGTGGACGTTGATAATACAATTTGCTCTCCGGTTGGTATGGGATTTAGGACACGATTTCTTGATTTTAATCGAATTGGGGTATCTTGAGGAAAAACGTATCTTCGGAGTTCGAATCTTTGATTTGTATCGCCACGGGAAATAAGTCGAATAAGTGCAAGATCTTCAAATCTATATCCTAGTACGGTTCGGAAATTTTGTTTGAGAGTAGGAGACCTGGACCTATCACGAAGAGGTGACTCGGCAGGTGTTGACGACCTGGCTGAATGATGAGAGTTCGCAAGAAAATCAGCTGTGTCTGGACAATGTCTTCCAGGGGAAGAAGAAGAAGTAGATCCACGTCGAATAACACCACAATTAGGGTCACCACGAGGCGAACGTTTGGACTGTGTAGTTAAGTCTGAAACAAACAATGAAGGATTCAGTTTGACAAGAAAGTTGTAGCTTCTGCCCTATTCGCTTTTATTGCAATTGGTGTGCAAATAGCAATGTTCTTTTTTTCTGCAAAACTGTAAAAATAATTTATAGCTGCAGACGTTTCTTATTTACAGTCGGAAGAAAGCAATACCTTGCGTCAGTGTATCCAGGCTCATAGAGAGTCAAAATAGTTTTTAGTGAAAAAATCGTTAGGCGTGAAAGCTGTTTATGAAAGTCTAAATACATTTTGGCATGATTACCGCAAGATGCCACTGAAAATTTATTGTCATATTATTCTGCCAAAGAATTTGAGCCCATCCATTAAGATTTTTTCAAACTGTACCTAGATAATTTCGATTATTTATAATCGTAATTTAATTTGCCTCATATTTTTTCAAAAAACCATGAATTTCAACAACTAATCATTAGATATGATGAAAAATTACTCTTCATTATGAATTTGTATATAAGATCATTAACCATTTTTGCTTAATTCAACATATCAAAAATTACTTCCATATAGTTATTATACTAATTTAAAACACATTTAATGTAATTTCTAAATCTTTAAGAGAGAGATATGATTTATAAGTAAAATAAAAAAGGTCACTGATTTATCATAAAATGATCAACGCAATGTATTGAAATAAGTTTAAAATTCAACTTTGCAATCATTTTTATCTAAAGAGAGTGCTTTTTATCACACAGCCGAAACCAAAAATGTATTTCCTGATAATAATTAAAGAATAACTAAATATAAATAAGTAAAATATAAAGTAAAGTGCATAAAGTGAAATAGAAATAATTTAATATAAATACAATAGTAAGTAAAAAATTATTTTATTTGCATTATATCGCAATAAGCTTTAATCCTTGCATATCAATGCATGATTCATGGAATGTTCCAGGCAAAGTGAAAGCTTTTGGCGATAAAAAGAAATTTTTATTGATAAATATTTTTCTTTATTTTGTTTTTAAATTTGCTTTTTAATGAATTGTATTCTTCAAAGTAGATCTAGAAATTTATCGAGCCTTTTTATTGACATACGAAAAGTTGTCATAGAGAAATAAAGAAATAATTGGTAAAAAAATCACTTGAGCGGCCATCTTGATTTTTCAAAATTGTGAGTTTTTAGTGTTATCACGTGCTTTCTTATAAATAAATCTGCCTTTGGCAAGAATTTAATGACATTTTTTTAAATAATTAATTTAATAAAATAAAAGTTAATTTAATGGTAACCTTCATTTTAACCTTAAAGTTGACCTTCATGGCTTCTTGAAGGTCAACTTTATTTTTTCAAATAGAAACTCTCATTTTTTACATCTGCAATCGATAGAGCGTAAAATTCTACGTTTAGGTGGGTACCGAAGTCATAGGTCTATTGTAACGTTCAAGGTCAGTTAGAGGTTACTTGAAATTAACAAAGTTTTCCAAGAGGTCAGTGCAATTCCAGAAGTAAAATTCAACGAGAAATTTATTGGTGAGCTCTATATTGATCTTGGTGATGATCTTAAAGGTTTTTTCAAGGTTTTTTCCAAGCAGTTTACGTTTACGGTTAGCTTTACCCAGGAACAACGACGTGGAAGTAGTAAATTCTGTTCCCATTAGAGTGCTTAATTAGCGTGAGTCCCCTTGCCTCTCACGCTTCAGTGAAGATGTTCGAATTGAAAATCTTGAGATTCTTGACAAAAAGCTGTGCGATTGTAAAAATGAGTTACAGCATTACGAATCAGCTCCCTAATTATCAAAGTAGCCTGTTGCAGAATTCGATTCTGAAATTCGTCTAAGCTTTGGGGTTGCGTTGAGTATATTTTGCTCTTTAAATAACCTCCCTACCGTAATGAGCCGCTGATCCGTCCTGCTGGAACCAAATATTTTTAAAATTATCGCCTGTAATCTCCCTTATTCTTGGTACAATTTGGTTTCTGAGAAGCTCTTCATATGTACGGGCATCTCAAACATCCAATCAGGATTTGTGTCGGACCAATATCTACAATATTGCCTGTTAACTTCACCTTTTAAAGTGAAAGTAGCTTCAACCGAAAATACCGTGTTGTAAAAGAAAAGAGGATCTCTATCAATTCTGCCTATCATAATTTCACAAAATTCAACCCGACGATCAGGATCTCTTGAGCACCTTCATGTACCAGATAAACTTTGTTAGGATGAAAATTAATGCTTTTTAAAACATTTCGCACAATCTCAGGGGCAACGTCACGCTCATCACTAGCTCGACGTAAACTAAGGTGTGGGTTTTCTAACAAATGCTTGGGCTATGTCCATCTGCATCTCCTCAGATCGTGCAGATTTTTGCCGGCCAGTTCTCTTAAGGTCCTTGATAGATCCATGATTCATAAAGCGCCTTACAGCTCTTTTAATTGTTGATTTTGAGGCAGGATTTAACCCTTCTCCATTACGAAAAGTGCGGTTGAAAAGCAAACAAACTTGTTCATAAGATCGAACTCGATCTCCACAACCACGCATGATTAATACAGATACCTTCTCTCATCCCGAAAGTTTATCTAGCGCCATAATAATCTGTTAGCGAAAGATAGTAAGTATGCTCTCGTAATACGTAAATTTAGATTCGATTCGTAATATTCGTATGGAAAAACGGTATAGGACTTATAGTATCGCCTTAGGTATTGACTTAGGTATCGAAAAACAGTATAGAACTGTATAACTCTTTGGGGAGGAACAGAATTCTCACCAGAACATCTGGAACTTTTAATGAAAAATTTTCTTATGATTTTACAACATTCAAAACGCTGTAACCAAGATCAATGCATAGCTCACTAATGAATTTTCGTTGGAATTTACTGCAGGAATTGCACTGACCTCTTGGAAAACTCTATCGATTGCAGATGTAAAAAAGGAGGTTTCTGCTTAAAAAAACAAAGTTGACCTTCAAAAAGCCATTAAGGTCAACTGCAAGGTCAAAATAAAGGTCACTATTGAATTCCTCGTTGAAATTTACATCATGAATTATACTCACCTCTTGGAAGACTTTGTTGAATTCAAATAACCTTTAACTGACCTTAAACGTTAAACTTGACCTATGACTTGGTTACGTACCTGAACGTAGAATTTTCCGCTCTATCGATTGCAGACGTAATAAAGGGCGTTTTCATTTGAAAAAACAAAGTTAACCTTCAAAATATTTTACCTGAGGAAATATTTAATTATCCCGGGACTTTTTAGACACCCTATATAATCTGCTTGCCGAGAGAATAACCTACATACTTGCATGTTTACGTATTTGGACGGAGATACTTTCAAAAAAGGAGTTGTCTGGACGAAAGTGTCTTAAAATCATAAAAATACTGATTTGCTTTTAACTTAAAAGGATACTTGCCTGAATAAGAAAAGAGTTATATTATTATATTCACCAATGAAATTCAGGATGACGGCCAAGCATATGAGCAGAGTGCAGACAATCCTCATTTTTTAAATTTAACAATATAATGTAAGAATTTTAACGAATGAATATTCTACTGTTTCATTAGGTTACACAATGCATACTATAGTCATTATCTCTCAGATTTCAGGCGTCAACTTTGTCCTTCTGAGATATCTACATCTGATAAAAGTCAGTTTAAACAATAATAATTTGGTTACAAATTTCTTTTAAACTGATGTCACCATCAATCAAATTTTTTATATATGCGACTTAGAAGGTTCCAAAACTCAAGGAGTTATAGGAACGATTTGTATCCTTTCACCTTTTTTATCTAATGTTTTTGAAACTACTCAGAGAAAAGTAATGCATCTATAAACAAATTTATCGTTCTTTGAATTCGATTATCAATCACTATGACAAAAAATCCCAATGATCTCTTTTTTCACAAAATATGAATGTCAATCATATTATGTTGTTACGCTGAGACTTAAGGGGATGTGTGGAACTAATAACTTGAATTTTAAGCATAAGGATATCTGAACTATTTTGAGGTTTAAATCATCTTATTTAGTTAATTTTTTCCTGCATACTATGTACACCAGATCTAAAGATCTCGAATTTTTCCAGAATTTTAAATAGATAACAAGCAGTATTATAGAATTTTATTAGTTTTTTAAATTTCACAACGTAAAATCATATTACTAATTCATATATTACTAGTAATAAAATGTGTTTATTTAAATGGCATTTCACTAGTCTTAAAATCTTAAATTAATTATTATTACTCAAAACTGTAGTATTATTTAAGTGTATTTTGCATAAATATAAAGAATTTTATATGATAAGTGTTTTAGTCATGAATTATATTCATATAGAATTAGTAATTTTTATTAAGTTTCTAAAATACCTCATCAGTTGTAACTCTCAAAATTAATTAAATTGTGCACAATCCTATAAGAAGGAAAAACGGTATTATATGTCATTTAAATTATTAACATTAGTTTTGGGTTTTAGATTTTTTTTTATTCTATCCTTTACGATTTTCTTGACATTTTTTATACCTTTTAATGTATATAAGATGTTGAAAAATATAAAGATTTTATAATTTTTTTAATATTAAACTAGATGCAATACTTTTCAACCAAGAGTGTGTTGATAATGAAGATGGTCGATTTTTTGGTCATTTATTTTCTTAAAATTGGTATTCTGTTTGTCAATATTATAACTTGGTTTACATATTAATTTTCACTTTCTCATCAGAGAAGGTATTAAATTTGTATTAAATTTGACCCCTTAGTTTTTGTCAAATGTCCACTATGTATGTATGTCTATTTGTCTGTGAGCACGATAACGTTTTTAGTGTCTTAAACTAAAGGTCAAGTTCTTTACCTCTAAGACTAGAGATAGGCAGAGTCCCAATTGCCTATTATATCTTTAAAGTGGCATTGACCAGGTGGACATGTGAATCATTTTATCCCTAAAACAAGTATTTGTAATAAACAGACCCATTTCTAAGCATCACTCAACTAATTTATCTCCGTCATAATTTGTTCTCGGATCCCCAAAATTACCTAGTACTCTTTTTGTATCCTGATTTTAAATGCCAAAAGGAATAAAAACAGGTGAATCATAACAGTGAATTTCTAAACAATATTTCATCAGAACGCGTCATCTAGTTCGCTTCCAAATCAGTGAGCGGGAAGCAAGTGATACGTTCCGCGTTTCTTTAATTTGACATTTTATCTTTACGTCTCTTCAAACTTTTTGCTTACAGTTCAGTTGTGAAAGCTTCTAATGTGTCCCCTAAGGGTTTACATTTTTCTTGCACCTTCTTCCTATTCGTTAACACACCTCCCACACACTTACTTGGTTGTGGGAGGGGGACCTACAGTTTAAGGTGGGTTCCGAACCACCAAAAGCAACAGCCTAAAGCACTTAGAAAACCTTTTTCTCTAGAGGTACCGGTCCCACGACTCTCCGAAGATGAACAACTCCCTTGCTAGGCTAGTGTTCACCGCATGGGCCACCGAGGCTCTTCCAGAGTGCGAGGCGGGAATCGAACCCGCTAGCCGACAGAGTGGGTCCAAAGCCCACTAACTTTTTGCTTACACTCATTTTAATTTTTTTTATTTAAATTTTTTTTGGTAGTTACTGAAAATTATAGGTAAGGCTTACGGACAAACTTTTTTATCTTCTTTGTGTGTGCTGATTCATCGTAAAGAAGCGCAGAAACATTCATCCTGATTCTCTGACACTTCCATTTTCATTAAATTCGTTTGAATTACTTGAGCATCAGATGTAAATATTGCAATCAGTGCAAAATGGAAAACTTTACCTCTTTTTTCAAGTGCAAACCGGGAATTCTATTTCTTTAGATTTTGTCGGTGATAATTTTTCCTAGTTAGCTTAAATCTCATCACTTTCTAATATTATTCTCATCAAATTTTCTTCGCGAGTTTTGGCATTGAAGCCAATTTATTTTCTTTAGTTTAATTTAGCCTGCTTATTAGGACTGCTCATTTGTTTCATTTTTTATTTTATATTTGCAAGTAAGGAGAACGGCGATTCTGAGAAAAAGAAACCCCATTTTCTTGATTAAGGCGATGATGTAAAAGCTATTTACTCTATCTTTCATGAGATAGAGGGCTGAGACCCACAAGATCTTACGGAGCGCATTTTAGTCAATGGAGTTTGGTTTTATCTACTATCCCGGTCAGACAGAAAGGACCACGCTACTGATGTCGCAATGTTGCAGTCCTAATAAAAAATGATGTATCATACTTAAAATACGCGAATTTTTCGTTAAAAGTCTTTCGTTAAAAGGTTTCACAAAGCTCGGTATCTAGATTTAGGTGTTTATGCTTACGATTTGTTACGTCGATCATTTTATTTGCGTTATTTGTATCGAAAAGTAGTTCTTAGCTTAATGAGAAAAAATTTAGTTTACAGACCCTCCACTAGACGCGCCTTGATTCTTAGTTCTTAATCTAATTAGTTTGTTGGAAGGAAAAACGTATCGCCGAAGTTCGAATATCCGATTCGGATGGTGGTGTGGAATAAGTCGAATAAATTCCAGATATTCAAATCTATATCCAAGCACACTTGGAAAAGTTTGCTCGAGAGTAGGCGACCTGGACCTATCACGAAGAGCTGGTTATAATGATAGAAAAGTAACAATATAAAGATTCCGCCATTTAAACAAAATGCTCAGGGTAAATAAAAAGTTCTTTAGAGAAAAATTATTGTTTAGAAAAATGAAGAGTGGGGTTACTCTGATATAATATTTTTGTTAGTAATTTATTAGCCTTTTATTTATATTCATTTTCTTTGGATATTTCCTCAAGGCAATTATACTTTTAATTAATAATTTTATTATGAGGATGCAAAATCAACAATTTTATAAATAAGTCATCCTTTGTGTTTAAAGTATCCACTATTACATTATTCAGAAAAATTTTTTTTTGTAGAAAATTAATTTTTTTAATTAAAAATTTAACTAGTCCATTTTTTGCTAAAAAGGAATTTTTTTATATAAAAGTTCAACTAATTTTGTAACAGTTTAACCACTTTGTTAATATATTTAATTCTTTTGTTTAACAGTTAAAATCTGGAGTTTAAAATATAAATATTTTGTGCAAAATTCGTCTTTTTTCAATTTCATTTCTACATGATAATGTTAGTTTTTCATTTTTTGTTGAAAATTGATTTGTTAAAGTTAGTGCTTCGTCTTTATTGCTAGAAAACTAGTTTTTCAGATACAAATCTCGTCTCATTTGGTTAAAACTGCAACTTTTTGGTTAGGGATTAACTGTAGCAAAAGCTCATCAATTGGGATGAAACTTTTTTTCTTTCTTGACTGTAAAATCTTTACTTGTTGCAAATTCATCTTCTTGGTTAGAAAGTCAAACCTCTGAATTAAAAGTTGAACTTAAATCATGTTGTTGAAGCTTTGTCTTTTTGGTGAAAAAATAATAGTTTATGGTTGAAAAATTGTGTTTTTTAGTCAAAATTTGATCTCTTTTGTTAAAATTTTTTTTCTTTCTTGCAGATTTATCATGTTAGTTGAAAATTTATCTTTAGTAGAATATTCAACTAATTGGTTAAAGTATTTATTTACTGAAAAATAATTGTTCTTTAGTAAAAAAATACAACTATTCATTTAAAAACCTGTTTAGAAACTTAATATTCTTGGTTTAAAATTCTTCGTTTTGTTAAAATATTAATCTTTTTAGTTTGAAAAATCAACTATTTGTTGAGAATTTACTTACTTTATGAATAAATAATTTTAATTAGCTTAAAAGTCGATAGCTAAGCCAAATTTCAACTAATTCCGAAAAAAGAGATTATCACACACGGAATTCAACTCACTTTTATTATATTAACAGTAGCAAATTATTCGATATCAGAAATGGCATTACATTCGCTAAAGTTGGATGAATATGAAACTTCAAAGATTTTCGATTTTAGCGTTGTGATTTTTCACTGCGTTAAAATAAGCAATTACCAAACAACGGTTTTTGAACATAATATTGGATTTTAAGGGCGTATGATAAATTTGACATTTGACACATTTTCAGAAAGGCACCGAAACAAATTAATTTTGTCATGAAAAACTGGGAGAATTCCTGTATTTTTTCCAGAAACGCTAGACACCTTGGTTATGTTTTCAAAATATTGTCTTACTTTCAATGTTTTACCGAGGTCATAAAAGTAACTTTTATGATTACCAAACTTATTCAATTATTTATATTACAATTTTACGAAAATTTTAGAAAATATGCACTATCATGTAATAAGTGCCCATCAGCTTGCTGCTTTGGTCTTATTTGCTTTTTTCGGTGGGAGCGGTGACTAGTTCAAAGACGGCGTCTGACGTTGTTGGTAGTCTTCGGACTTTTGGTCTGACCGTTGTTTCTTGCTCGGCGGAACCATGGACGGTCTTGGTGCAATGGTAGTCAGAAGGATGAAACACCCAGGAACCCTTGGGGTGATAGCCGGTATGCCGGCTATCGGATTGGGGGAAAGGAAAGGGGTGCTGTTGGCGAGTGCCTTGACGCGACAGCAGGTATGCAGCCTGTCTGACGTGATGTATAGGAGTGGATAAAAAAAATGGGGAAGAAGGGGGTGGAGATGCTTGTAGGAGAGCGAAATGCTCATGAAGTGGAATCGTCCCAGCCGGAATACTGGCTGTTGGGAGGTAAAACGAGAATCAGTATTGACTGGAAAGATTCGCTATTATTATCATATAGACGTGTTCTTTATCAAAGCTCTGAGGTATAAACTGCAACCTTGCTTGTTGCTCACAACCGGATAATCAGGCTGGTAGTTGCTGCTGTTATGTTTAATGGCTTTAAAGGCAAGATTGATTCAGGATCTTAGCGCTGTCCCGTACCCGTGCTATTTTGTCCTGCAATATCAACGTCTGTATAACAACGGACGATTGAAAGGTCAAGCCGGCCACTAAAACAAAAGAGCTTATGTTTATTTATAAAATATATAGAATTGATTCAAAACGCTCGTTCCTCTCCATTTACTATGATTACGAAATATGAAGATTTTTTGCAGGATTTTGAAAAAAGTTTAAAGGACAAAATCTGCAAACCGAAAAATATTCGAACTAGTAAAGGTTTTGTTTTACATTTTTTTTCCGACGGAAAAGTAGATGTTTATGATAATTACAAATTGGAGAAGGCAACTACTATTTTTTACTACTAATCTTAAACTAAAAGGTCTTCCAAGAAGTTGTCCATCTCGTATTGGGCTACATTCGGCTAAAACAAACGATGTGAAAAGTCTTTATCATTTTCTAAGCGCCCCTGGAAAAGAATTCTTTGAAAATTAATTTTCGCAATTTACTCAAAATAATTCTTCCGTTCAGTCGCGTAGTCATCAAATAGTATAAAGTGTTTTATTAAAGTTGCATCACCTTGCAATTTTAAACAAAGTAACTGCTTTTGTAAAGTCAGCTGCGTAGCTTAACTTTGACGTGCGTACACAGCATCCAAATGTTGCAAAATCTGTTTTGCAGTACTATCAGATTTTGCAAAAACAAGGAAAGAATCTGATAAGTATTCGACGATAACACTTTTAGCAATCGCTTAGCGTTTCTCCAATCATCTGTAATTTTATATGCAATTTCATCGTCGATCAGTTTGAGCACGTCTTTCTCACGCAAGAAAGCGTGAATTCGAAACTTCCACACACTGTACTTTTCTCCGTCAAACGGCTTGATGTTTCGTTACGCTTTTTCACTATCAATTGTCACTGTTTTAACTATTTCACTAGCTCCAAAACTTTTTATTCGATGAGAGAGAAAAAGTAAGTTGGTGCAGAGCACAGTCTTTATTCTTAAATTCAATTAAGTATAACACAGTTTAATTAAACATAATCTGGGTTTCGTAGCCTGTTGAATTTTAGGGTATAATGTATTACAGTATAATATTCTCTTTTATATTAAAAACGATTCTATTCAAATGTAGGAGCGCAAGGAAAGTACGTGCACACTCCGAGTCGACTGAACTGGATCTCATTTATATAGTGAATTATTGTACGCTTAATATTCCAACATTCATTTTAAAAATTAAACTGTTTTTACATGAAATTCGTTTGTTTTGTTTGGTAGAAAATTCCAATATTTTGTAGATGGTCCGTTTTTTATTCAAAAATAATTTTTAGATGAAAACTTAACTGTTACATTTTCGGTTAAAAGTGGATATTTTAGTATAAAAAATCTTTTGTGGTTGAAAATGTAATTATTTTATATAAACCTGAACTATTTTGTTGAAAGCTTGTCTTTCTAGATTTAAAATTGAACTTTTCAGTAACAAATTTGTGTATTTTGTTAAAAATACACCTGTTATAATGAACAATTAATAATCTCCCTTGAAAATTCATCTTCTTCTACATGTACGACACTGTAAGCTTTGTGCTGCGACCCTCACTATCTTTAAATGAACCAGTGAAATTCACGTATATTTTTCGTATTCTTTTCTTTCTCTCCTCCAGTTTATTTATTTACGTCAATATTGTGCTATCTATCTTTCACTCTGAATTCCCGTCTATCTTATCAACCTGCTCTTCTCTATCTTATGCTCCCCTGCATCTATTAAAGTCTAACCTTTCTATCTATTTTTTAATCCAAATTCGCGTCTTTCGTTTTTGATATTACATATAAATTTCCGTTTATCTATTTAAATCCACTCTTTTCTATCTCATCCTTTACTTTATCTATCCGCGTCAAAATTTTTTTATCTCTGGGCAGTACGAACGGATATCGTTCTGACTTTCTTTTACAACTACACAGTGAAAGCCTTGAGTATATATTTATAATGTATAGAATTATGTTAGTAATTAATATAAGATAATTAAAGAGCGGCTACTTCTATTTTAAAAAAGTTTAAACGAAAAACTTTTTCAATATACATTACATGAAGTTAACACTTTTGCCACTTTTTGTCATCTTTTTTTCTGATTATAAACAATAAACAGGAAAGTTATGTCGGATGTAAAATGTTCATTTCTTAACATGCTTTGTAAATTAATTTAGGGAAATTAATTGGAAAATAAATAGAAAACTATATTAAGAGTTAAACAGGCTTTATTTGTCCATCGATTATGTTCAGCAAGGGTAGTAATTTTGAATGTAAACAAATATTTTTAAATTGAAATTTTAAAATATCGATGCATACACGCAGGGAAATCGCAAAGCCTGAGTTCAAAACGCTAGACCTGTCTGACGTGCGTTTTTAAAAATGTATTAACGCTATCATAAAGTTGTGGTTTACACACGAAATATCCTATAACTCTTTGACATTAGTCCCGTGGTGGTAAGTGGACATTCCTTAATTTCCTGTGTTGTCAATTCTTTGATCGCCCCGCTATTCATATTTATTTTCACTCGTTCTAAAATCCCAGAAATAGAGGAAAAGATTGGGCGAAAAATCTTGTTACTGTATGATGCGGTTTGTAACATTGCATAAACGTTGCCATCGGATGTTGATAAAACAATTTGTTCTCCAGTTGGCATGGGATTGAGGACACGAGATTTGTCTCTCAATCCAATATGTTTATCTGGAGGAAAAACGTATATTCGGAGTTCGAATATCCGATTCGGATAGTTGTGGGGAATAAGTCGTATAAGTGCAAGATCTTCAAATTTAAATCCAAGTAAGTAAGGAAAAGTTTTCCTGAGAGTAGGAGACTTTGACCTTTCACGAAGATGTGGTTCGGTAGCTGATGGACACGCGGAAGAATAATTTGGTGTGGCAAGTGAACGAGTAGTGTTTAGAGAATTTCTACTAGCAGTAGAGGTAGATGGTCCGCAGGGGTGAACACCAGAATCAGGGCCACAATTAGGCAAACCTCTAGACTGTGAATTGAATACTGAAACAAGAAATACAGGATTACATTTTTGTTCTGAATATCTAAACAATCGGATGCTGGTGCATGATGAGATATAAATGAGTTTGTAAATGTGGGACCTAATTCCATAACAGATGTACAGAAGGTACAGATGTAGGAAATGCTTTTGCTAAAACCATTAACTATCTTGTATTAAAATTCAATAATTTTTTTAAACCTTGTATTCATGCACCATAAAAAAAGCTGTTTAAAGTGTTCCATTTTCTATTTCGAGATATCTTTATGTATAAAAAAAAATTTTAATTAATTTAAAATAAAGTAAACCCTGAGTCACTTTCAATTTTCCTAGATATCTAATTGTAGGTATCAAATATATTTTTAAACTAGCATTCAATATTAAAAAATTAATTACAAATAAAATTTTTTCTCTTCTGAACAATGTTTCGAATTATTCAGATTTTCTTTAGGTGCGTTTCACACCCAATTAAAAAAACTTTTATTTTAAATTTGATAGATGAGGAAACAAGTAGTAGAGAGTATTAATAGGTAAGTATGCTTATTTTACATACAACTCTTTGAAAACTTCTTGTTTTCTTACAAATTGTATAAAGAAAATAATGAAAAATTAAAGAACTCTGGATAGGCATGTAGGTGTTTCCTACCAACTAATTTGTACTAAATTTTAATTTCTCTAGAATGGATAGCCATGACTCGTGCTCGCATTTATTTATATTCTCTTAACGGTTTTAAGAATTGTGGTATACTTACGAAATACTACATAGCTCCTTGCGACTAGTTTGTAGGAGGATATTGGACATTCTGTGATTTCCTCGGCCGTCAATTCTTCAATATTACCACTATTTATGTTTATTTTTACCCTTTTTGGCAAGTCAGCACCAGGTATAAAAATTCCACGAAGAACAGTGCGTCTGTCTGGTAATTTTTCTAATATGGCACAGACGTCCCCATTCAATGTTGACAATACAATTTGTTCTTTGGTTGGCATCGGACCCAGGAGACGATATTTTCTTCTCAATTGAATTGGTGCATCGAGAGGAAAAACGTATTTTCGGAGTTCGAATATCCGATTCGTATTGCTGTGCGGAATAAGTCGAATAAATTCAAGATCTTTAAATCTAAATCCAAGTAAGCTGGAAAAAGTTTCCCTGAGAGTAGGAGACCTCGACCTGTCACGATGAGGTGGAGAAGAAGAAGGTCCATGGCGGCGAACATCAAGATTAGGTCCCTGATCAGGCGAACGCTCGGACTGTAAACTTAATTCTGAAACAAGAAATACAGGATTACCTGTCTATTTTTAATATCTAAACAATTATATGTTGGCACTCCACCAGTTGTCAAGCTGACTACGCGTATCCAATACCACGATACACTTGTCAACACATGGAGGGCGGTCATATTGCATAGACCGGCGTTTCCTTATCGGGATGCTGATGCGACTCACACCGTTGAGTCCCCAAACTATAGGTTAAGGAGGCAGCACCTGACGGTAAGGAAGTTCTGGCGGGATTGATGAAAGTGGGAAAACGAAACAAGTTGCAATAAAATGTTTAATAAAAAAAATTGTTTCTTATATGATGCGCACTTTTACAGTTTTTTAAAAACAAAATAATGAAAATACATATTTTTCAGTGCCAATACATATTATTCAGTGTAATAATAGACTTGTTGTGGTCGTGGAAAGTAACAATTAGTGCAAAATGTGGTGCAAATATCAAAGTAAGCATAAAAAATAAAATTTGTACCTTATTTTGCAAAATCTAAATTAGCAGTACCAGTCCGAGGTGCAGAAATAAATATAATACACACTGAATATAATAATGTTAAACATAGTGCAGAAAAGTTCAAATTTGAAACCAAATCGAGTGCGCAGCACGAGATACGTGATCAGAATGTGTTCGTTACAGCCGAAGGAGATTTAACAAAAGAGAATTTACACTCACAAAATTAGAGTTGTCGATTTGCTAACCTTCAATTCTAAAATGCCTTCGAACAATTCTGGGAAAAACACAAATATCAAGGGTGTATTGCTAGGTAAATTCATTATTTAGCGCACAGCGTGAGAACTTAAAAAGTTAAATTGACAGTGCCTAAAGATGTGTACTATGCGACTTTGAGTGCTATTGCGTCATACTTCTGTTCCATGGTCAGAAATTACATAAGGCAGTCCTAAATTTTGACACAAAAAAAGAATTCTATTCAGTGCCGATTAGACCCAAGGAAAGTACGGAATTGGGGTATGAGTGCATTTTACTTTTATTAACATACTATTTACACGCGTGCAATAAATGCCACGTTTTACGTCAGCTAGTACGTAAAAAATTTCTCTGCGCTTTTTAAATCACAAAAATGTTCATTTGCCTTGAGGTGCAAAGGATATTTTTTTTTATTATTACACCATTAAGCCGTTTTCCTTTTGGGACAGGCGTGACTCACTCGGTGGGGAATGGAGTTGTCTTATAAAGGGGTAACTAAATAATAGATGTATTTTATTATTATACTCACCAATAAAATTCAGAATAATCACCAAGCACAAGAACAGGGTACAGGCAATCCTCATCTTTTCAATCTAACAATGTAATGTAACAATTTTAACAAATGAATATTCTACTGCTACATTGGGTTATACAATCTTTAAAACAATCGTTATCTCTTAGATTGAACGCGTCAAAGTTGTCCTTCTGAAATATTTACATTTGATAAGATTCAGTTTAAACGAAAATAACTTGGTTACAAATTTCTTTAAAACCGATGTCGTATATTTTTTAAACAACTCAGAGAAAAGTACGTTATCTTTAAAATTGACTTTTATATATAAGACTGTTAGAAATATGCTGAAATTTTAACGTATACGATTCAATTACTTTCTTAAAAATATAAAGAGCTGATTTCAAGATCTCAAATGTTTCGAGGTTTTTAAATAGATGACCAGGAGCATCATAGATTCTTATGAGTTTTTAATTATTAATAAAAATTTTTTTGCTACCTCGGTGTTTTAGAGTAATTTTTTGGAGTTCCTAATAATCAAAAGAATTCCTTACAATTCAAATAACTAAGTCCATTTTCGGGTTAGGAATCCAATATTAACTTCTAGACTATTATTAATAATTATATTCCCAAGAGGACTCAAACATTCGAGAAATCGGATAGGCATGTACCATAAAACTATATATTAAAAATTATTTAAGTATGTTTTGCATAATTATAACGAATTTGATTGCTATGATCGTGGATTATAATCATAAAGAATACGTGATTTTTATTATGTTTTTAAAATACGTCATTGTTTGCGACTTTCAAAATTAATTCAGTCGTCGTCAGTCCTGTTAGAAGACAGCAACTATCATTGTTAAAACAATAATTGTAAATTATAACGGAAATAAATATTAAAATAACGACTAATACTAAGATTCTAGTATAATCAAGATCTCGGATCAATGAAAACTCATCTCGGTTTTCCATGCTTACAATTCTCTTCTTAGTCTCACTTTGATACATTATTTAGTGAAAAAAGCGAAATTCATTTTAAATTAATCTTTTTTTTAGCTAACTAACAAATTAAAAAATACATCTAAAAGATGTATGATGTCTACCAATTTTGCGATATAATAAAATTGCTTGTTGAAGTTATCCCGAATGCGAGTGCTTGGTTGAGTTTATTGTTTCTAGCTTATACCGTGGATATATACGGCGCAAATAAAGATTTACACTTGTTTTTCTTGGAAAAAATGGTGCATTATTTCATTTCATACTAAAAACAAGAACGATTGTGGAAAAGGCTTACATTTAAAGTCTTTTTCGAAATATCAACGACTTCGAAAATAATGGTTATGGTATTAATGAAGCTCAAGCAAAAGAGATTGTTAATTAATAATTATATTTTTCTATCGACTTTTGAATAAATTATGTTTAAAAATTCTATAAAAATATATTTTTCTTGACATGTGTTTGTAACAAATTTATTCGTATTTTTTTATATAAAAATTTCATGATAAATAATTATAATATTCCACTTAAAACATATTCAGCTTTTTTAAAAGAATACTTACTTTTCTTACACTTCTTTATTTACACATTTCATCAGCTTCTTAAAAAAAATTTTTATATTTTTTTTTAATTTCAAGAGAAACATTTTATGTTGGTTCTCCAAATTTGTTCGTTGGATTCTTGGTTTTAATTTTTTGAACTTTTCAAATTAATTTAATTATTGTACGTTAATTAGGATTTTAAAATTGAGTTTAATCTTGTTACAATTCTTAAGTTCCCTTTAAATAACCTTTAAATAACCATCAAATTAAATTTAAAGATTCCGTCAAAATAGCCAACATTTCTAGGAAGGCTGAAATCGGAAGAACTAAAAGCGAGAGTTCGGTGTATCTAGGACCATATTGTAAAATCGAACCAGGACTTTTTGCGAGTTAAATGCCTTTTTATTCATTTACTTTTTTACCTTTTTTCAAAAAATATGTTTTTAGTTGTTTTATTAATTTATTCTTTTCATTTAATAATTATACACATGCGTAAGTTACGAAAAGTAACAGGGAAACTTGTTTTATTATGGGAAAAAACTGTTCATAGCTAAACTTCAATAATAGTAAATAATAAAATTCTTACTGTATTTTGCATTATCTGAATTGGCATATTCGCCCAGTGGTAAATAATGAATTAAACATATATTTAATATAAGAGAGTTTAATATAATATATCAAATGTCTTAGTTTTTACATTCATTAAGCGAACGCGAAACGCCAGGCAAGTGATAAGAAAGTAATCGTGAAAGACAAAAGGCCCTTTAAAAAAACGCTGGGTGGCTGTTTTAATCGCGACAAAAAAATCCAAGGCTGTTCCCGGCGGCTAAACTAAAAAAAGCTAAAAAAAAAACTAAAAAAATAAAAAGAAATAAAATAAAAAAATAATTTTTTTTTTGTATTTGACATTTATGAATATTATATCACCTAGACCGATACTAAATTAGAAAAATTAAAAATGAACAAATTATTGTTTTTTGAATGTTATCTTTAAACACGAAAATTGTCCATAAAAATAATATTATAATTCCGCACTGTATAATGAATGTTTCAAAAAAGTTAACAGGTAAATGAACTTAAAGAAAGTTAAAATGAAACCGATTTATTTTAAACATTTTTATTTTAAACATTAGTAAAATGTGAACAAATGTAAATAAAAATAAATAATAATAAACAAATAATTTTTTGTATGAACTTTAATTTTAGAAGGCCTATGCAGGAACGCGGGAAAAGATTAATGAACGAGCGCTAAGCGCCCCATGTGTCTGACTGCGCGTTTAGAAAAATTTGTTAACGGTGTAATAAAGTTGCGCTTTACACGCTTAATACTCTATAACCCTTTGTGATTGGTTCCCTGGTGATTACTGTACATTCTGAAAGTTCTTCTTTGGTCTTTGGTGTTCTTGTTCTCAATCCAAATTTACCTGGAGAAAAAACGTATCTTCGGAGTTCGAATATCTGATTCGGATGGTTTTGGGAAATACGTCACAAAGAGGTTGTTCAGCAGGTGGCTAAAGGATGGCAGAGTAATTAGGTGTGGCTGGACAATGTATTCCAGCAGAAAAAGAAGAAGAAGGTCCACATCAAATAAGAGCAGGATTAGGCTCATCCTGAGTTAAGCGCCTGGACTGTGAACTTAATTCTGACTTTCAAATAAGGTCGTAATTGAGAGACTTAATTTCACAAAAGCCTATAATTTTTTCTCGTTCAACTTTTTTTAAGAGTATATATTCCTGTAAAAACTATATATTCTACATCCCTTTTTTGAGAAAAAGTTTTTGCAGTTTTTGATGCGAAGCGATAAAACCAATTAATAGCAGAAGACGAGTACCTCAAGTCCGATTGAAACGATACCTTGTTAAACTGATATTAGACACATTTGATACCATTTCTAAACCATTATGACAGTGGCTACTACGTCTTTAAGGTCTAGTGAGTTTTTACATCGTTTTTGTTTTTGTGTAAGGATGTCACTCTTGTCACAGTGAGGATATATCTTTTATGAAATAATGGCTTGGCATCAGATCTGGCCATTCGATGATCATCTGAATATACTTTGCCCAAATATCCGGTTAGTAGTTAGTCGTGTCTTTCAATCGAGTCATTCAAGGGGGGGGGGGGGGGACAAGTTTTAGGAATAAGGATAAGTGGTTTCATGAGTGAACATTATCTCTTAATTTCTAAAACTTCTGGATTAAAAATTAAAAAGAAGTCCGACAACATTACATGACAAATTTAATACTATAAAAACAACACACTGTTACATTTTTTATTTTGATCTTCTCTTTTACTATCCTTTCTATGCCCTTATGGCACTTCTACTTTCTCTTCTCTCACACGTATATTATTAAAATATATATTAATAATTATAATATAAAATATGTATGATTATTAAAAGTTGGATTTAGAGGGCACCGCGGGATTTCACCAGGAAAAGGTTCTAATCGGAAAAATTGAAGACGCCTTTAGGGACATTGTGGTAGAATTTCTTAGCGTGTCTTTTTGCTAATTAAAAAAATAAAATGCAAAAATAAAATTTTTGCAATTTTTTCTCTGCTTAGCAAGGGGTTTATCTGGAGGAAAAACAAATCTTTAAAGTTCATATATCCGATTCGGATGTTTGTAGGAAATAAGTCGAATAGATTTAGGCTCTTCAGATCTATATCGAAGCCTCTACCTGTCACAAAGAGGTGGTTCGGCAGGTTGCAGGCACCTGGTCACATAATGGGGTGTAGCATTTTTGGACATTTCACGAAGAGGTGCTTCAGCAGGTCGTGGAGACGCAGCAGAAAACAATGTTTTGTTTTCATAGAAACATGACTGACCATAGCATTTTAATGATAAAAATATTAAAAGGTTTGGTTCTTTCCGAGAACTGATCTTTGACATGATGAGTACCTTTAGAAAATTTGTGTATTTTCTTGGTACTTCTCAAAACTTAGAATTAAATTACAATAAAGTTAAACCAAATGAATTTTTTATTTTCCCAGATATCTTATCGTGGGTATCAAACAGTTTTTCAAATTGGTAACAAATATATATTGAAAATTCATTTCTTTATGATGATTAATTTTTAATAATGCATCCGAATCTACATAAGATCAATACCTAACAATAGAGGATTGACGCAAATCTCAGGGAGCAATTTATCAGATATAAATGTCCAAAATAAAATTTCGTACATTGGCTGGCCTTTCCGGAAATAATGACTTACTTAATTATCGTTGCGTTACATTTCGTTACATCGAGATTTGCTTATTATAACATCAGAATTACTGTGTTGACGTTTAATAAGATTTTATGCCAATTGACAGCTGAGCATACAAATTAGAGGCTTTCAATTTCATTAGCTAAAGACTTTGCTTAATGGTACGCAGAGAGGTCGTCCTGAGATAACATTTATTTCTATTAGCGCATAAAAAATTTCACTCACTTAATTACAAAATCATTGAGTTGACGCCGAAAAAAATTATATGCCTGTTGCATAATGTTGAAAAAGTCATCAGCTTTAACTCTACATTATGAAGCAGTATTTACAGCAAGATTTAAACTGAAAGGAGAGCAAGGAACATACAATGCTCTCACGTTATCGTCGAGTATTCTCTTCTGAATACCTTGGTGCTTACCTCTCATGTTAATACATGTGTCGTAGCTTTGAGTCTTAAACTTTGTAACGCTTGAGCCATATTCCTCTAATTTATATTTTAATATACGCGCAAGTCGTTTACCTCTTTGAGCAGCCTATATTTTCTCCGACAAATGGGATGACAAACGTACTTTGTTCAATGCGAATTTGGTCAGGTGCACACTCAAGGAAAATGGAGAAGTAATTTTTCGATTTTATCAATTTTGATAATCACTGCTGTGTTTAAACTAAATCCATACTTATAAACTTCACCCTACTTTCGTTCTACAGGAAAGGACTGTTAGTTATTTCAATAAATCTGCATATCACTGCAAAATATTGATCCTCGTGCGATAAAGAAATATTTTGATTTACCTGTGGATGCTTACTTAGTCGTCCATCTGCCACTTCATCGGTTTTTAGTCGACTGCTTTGTGATAGTCGAGAAAGTTTCTCAAATGCAAATTATGTTTAATAAATTTATTTTCCCCGAGCCTCTAGAGCAAATAGTATCTAGTTGTCCGACTGATTTGTAAACGACCCACATCGAAAGGCAAAATGCGGTACTAAGATTGCTCTAATACCATATTTGTTGCTGTCACGGAATTAGACTCAACACCTCTCCGCGAAAAAATTCCGCCTTCCGAGGCGCATTTAATCCAGTGTCGGGGGTTGCCTTTATTTGTTAGATATAAGACCAAAGTTCCTTGACGCTTTCCTTCGTGAGGTAAAGGTCCTTTTAGGTATAGCACCTGGCTATTTAGGAAGTGCGTCCGTCTTCCTAAATCGTAAATCCCGCACGCAAGGTGAGAAAAGAATTTTCACTACACGTGGTCAATTGCTAATTATCAAGCCTTATGCTTTTCTATGACCTGTCGCTCAGGCTTTAATCCCTAGGTGTGAGTAAGGCTACCTAGGTCGTACGCTTACGCAACGAGTGTCTCAGGCCAAACGGTCTAACGGTCGGACGCTATTGTTACGGCACCAGAGCTGGAGGGCGGAAGTAAGGGGGAAGCGTCTACGAGCCGTTCGAAGATACAAACTTTAGGAAGATACTCAGGTCTTATTCATTATCTCTAACATATTATTTCTCCTTGGAGCATTCACTCAGGCAAATGGGTTCTCAACACGGTATAGAGGGTTTTAGGTCTACAAGTCTCTTGTGCACAATTTGGAGGCTGATCGACAGATCATAAATATCGGCGAGAAAATGATAGGCATCTGCCTTTGAAGCCTCACAGTTCAGCCAAAAAAAAATCGTAGTGCAATAAATAAACAGTCATATGAAAGCTAAAAGTGTTCTACGCAATTGAGGTTAAGGACGTTTATATAGGAATGGTTTTGTACTTTGCAGACTGAAAAATGTAAAAAAAAGTAAGGATTTTCGGGTACATTTAAGAACAGTCAAGTTTGGA
>JAAAKG020086393.1:0-70593 GCA_010014905.2 Druon quercuslanigerum | reverse complement strand
CTTCCTCACACTACTCCCCTCCCTACCGAGTGAGTCACGCCTACCCCGAAAGGGAAACGGCTTAATGGTGTAATAAAAACTCAATATCTTAATTTGTGTGTACGTAAGTTCTTGTGTAAAAAATGTCGGTATGGTAGAAATAATATCACGTGCGTAATTATTACATGGCCTTAGGTGTCAAAAAATTAAAACTGAATTCGGAAATTTTATAAAGTAATTATCCTTCCTTTTAAAAATAAAAATTTAGATATTACCGGTTCTGGCTGTTTTAATACCAGAAATATTTTAGTATTTCGTTACTTTAACTTTCACATTTTTGTTGACAATTTACTGATGTTTGCGATTGCAGTGCTTCTGTGGAATAGAAAAACAGGTTTAAAAAATAATAATCAGAAAGAGGTCAGAAAGAGGTAGAGATATAATGATATTTTTAGCAAGAAACACAAAATGGTGGAGACTAACACTGACAAAACTGCCGCCAAGGGCATATTTTTTTAAGTACATTTATATGCGCTGCGAACAGAAGAATTTTTTTAGTAAAACTTTAGGTGAGTGTATTCACAGCAAAAACAGAAGAGGATTTTTGTTCTGAATAAGTTTGAAGTAGCAGCGGGTAATATGGAATTATTTTGTATTAAAATAAAACAAGATACAATAAATTTGACATGCTAATCATATACACAATTTGGTGAGTAAATTATACAATGTGCAGGTAATTTTTTGCAGGCAAATATTAATTTTAAATCGGGATAAAGAAGAAGCTTTCTTTTTTTCTGTGTTTGACTCCCTATTAGAATTAAAAATGAAGAACTTTATATTTTTCGATGCGCCATAATAGCAGAAACCTTGCCTACCCTTCTCTTAAAATATCAAAGTTTAAATAAAAAATGTCAAGATTGACACAGTTCCGATTTCGTTTAACACCCAATTGAAAAGTTGGAAGACAAGCTCGATTTGTTTCCGCACAAACGAGGTGAAAATGAGGAATGTCTAAAGCGATAATCAGTCGATTCGTGCATACAATTTTGCCTGATCGAAACCTTGTCCATAATTACACGAGTGAGTGAACTTATACAAGAAGATGGCGATGCGGTGGGGTGCGCCGGTGCGGCCTCTCCATTAAAACGAGGAGAGAAAATAAAGTACCTTGCGCAGGTCGGAGCCGATATTCATCAAAGTCAGTGATTCAATTAACAAACTATAGGATGATTTCCAAAGGGATGGTACCTATACGTTATCTGGTAATCAGCTCGAGGTTGTGCGCCACGATGCAAAATTCCAAGTGAAGCTGGAATGCGAAGTGTGGACACCGGGGAGCGGATCTCGTTAACATCCTTACTAATTTATTTCGAATTAATTAAGCCCCTTCGTGACACTGACCACGTGGCCAAAAATATCAGCCGTGGGTGTGTCCAATGTCCATACACTACATGTGCGTTTTAAGCGCCACCGAAGAACTCGTCAGCTCATGAATACCTGTTATGCATATACCTATATCCGCAAGAAATTCAATTCAAGTTTATAAAAACCACTTTATATACTGTTTACAGCTCGGCCCTTTAAGCTTTTCTTTTTTTTTCATGTGGGAAAGTGATTTATTTCATCTCAGGCTTAAAAAAAATTGGTATGATTAAATTTGTATTGTATCCAACTTTGGAAGTGTTTGAATTTTGTGTGATTCAGAATTTGGGTGTCTTTGAGTTTAAGCATTTGGAATAAAAAGAAAGTGATTCGAGACCATATGAATTTAAAGTCAATTAATTATATTAGTCTTTCATTTCGACAAAAAAATCAAGCGAAAAGCATTCAAATTTTCATAGAAGAAATGTTTTTGAACTTTAAAAACTTAAGGTTTCTTATAAGGCAGTGCGTATGCGTGGTTAAAAAAACGGGCTATTTGTACTGAAATTTTAGTATACTGATTCTTATCAAAACAACTTTGGGTTGTAAAATATTCTTTTACTTAACGTCTGGAAAACAACAAATTGATATTTATAAAAGCAAAAAACCTTATTTATTCCGACTTCTTCCAGTCATCTTCTGCAATGAATTATTCAATTTCAACAATATTCTAATCACCTGATACGTTCTAGTCATCTTTTTCTGTGGCATTAAAATAGGAGAAACCTTCCTTGTTGGGTAATGCAACCTAAATTGGATAATCCATTATTCAAAACGCAAATATACGTTAAATAGTTATTTTAATTTTAATTTTTAGCTGTACATACGTTAATATTTTTAAGTAATAATTATGCACTGTAGAGACGTTCCCCCTATTTTTATATATCAAATTTTAAAGTTGAAGTTAAAGTTAAAGGGTTCGATTCCTAATGTGGGAAGCAGAATAAAAGTTTTGTGAAAACTTCAGCTTTTCGTTCATGGATATTTTATCTCTAATTTTGAAGATGAGAATCAAACAAACTAATTCATATACGCACGTTTAAATTTGAGTGTAGAAAATATATTTAAAGTCATTTTCTGTTTTTTGAAGAAAATACATTTTTTAAAGGATGTGGATTCAGTATTTTGAGAGTTGGAACAACCATTTTCTACATACTATTGTAAACCTTAAAAACTTTAAATAATATAAGAAAATTTAAGTATCATAAGGACCTAAGATAAAAAACGTCAAGTTTAAACAAACAAGAAATGTCAATATTGAATAAATAACATAACATTTAAAAAGGCCGATTTATAAATAAGTTTTATGTTTACAAAAATAGTTCACTATTTCTGTTTTTTTACACTCCCTTATTTAAGTTGGAAAAGCCATTTCATTTTAAATTCTCATTAATTAAAAATATTATTTGATATCTCTAAAAATATTAATCTTCTAAATTCTGATTTTAGCTGAACTCGGAGATTACGATCCCAGGAGGCACTCCATCGGTTACGTGACCGAATTTCGATTCCTGGCGAATCAGACATCCGAGCTTGAATCAAGAATAGTGGAACTACATAAAACATTACTGTAAGTCTCAAATTAGAACTCCATTAGTTTATTATTATTATTATTATTATTATTATTATTATTATTATTATTACACCATTGAGCCGTTTCCCTTTCGGGGTAGGCGTCTCTTATTAAAATATAGAAATTAGAACAGGAGGAACTTCATTACTTTCATCCATGAAAATTGGTTCCCTTGGCAGATCTGTAGAAAAAGTTATATAGTATTTTATCTTTAATCAGGAAATTTAATTTTAATTCCGCTTTTTCTAAGAATGATAATTTTTTAGAGGGCAGTTACCATCGGCGGCAGAGCTTAATTACTTGGATAAAGTAAAATGGCTTGAAATGTACGGTGTCGACTTACATCCAGTTTTGGTACGTGCCAAACTCGTTATAAGAGCTTCAACTCCTATCACATCACGCGTCAAACCTGTACGACTTAAAAATTCCAATTCCTTTTCAGGGTGAGGACAATGTCGAGTACTTTTTGGGTCTGACTCCGAGTGGTATAATATTATTACGCAACAAAACCAAAGTGGGAAATTACTACTGGCCCCGAATCAACAAAATCTATTATAAGGTTTGATCTTGTTATTTGAAGAAAAACGCTGCGATATACTACGGGTGTATTCATTATGGGTGTACTTAGCTTCCTTATAAGTTTTCAATATTTTTCTATATTTCTGTCTTACCGGAAATCTTATTTTCACAAAACTAGAGAGTCCGTAGACATGTCAATCGATGTGTTCTGATACAATGAGCAACTTTTAAGCATACGATAGTGTTATATTCTAAATTAAAAGAAAAGCTGTCTTCATATTAACAATGTAACTTTTTTTTAAAGTGTCTAAGTCGTTATTGATTATTCAAGATTGGTGTTTTCCCAAAGTTTTCCCGATGTTTTCCTAACTAATACTGTAGACAGTGCAAGGATTTAACTTCTAATTTTCAATTGAATTGAAGAATTTGTATTGAGAATTCTGTCCACTTGGCCTAACATTAAGTCTGATTTTATTATAAGCTTTTTTCTGCCTTATATCTTATATTTTTTCTTTCAATTTTTCCAATTCAAGTAAAAGCAAATAGAAGTACTTAAGTATATTAGGTTTCTAAATTTTTAAATCAATTTATCATTTATAGCGCGTTAATGGTTTTTAATTTATTATAAGAAAAAGAATCGGGAACCTTTTAGAGCCTAGATTTTAAATACTTTCCATAAGCAAAATATTAAAGTGATTCGACTTTCTATGGATAAATATTAAATGCATCTACTTTGTACAGAATTTTAGTTCTTCTTGCGTTGAGATTTTCGATATTTATATGGACCTTCAATCTTAATTCAAAGAGGCTTTAAAGCTGGTTTTTGTATTCGGTATCGGTTACTTTGATCAATCGGAATATTTTTCTATCGAACTTCTAGAAAGTTAGTTTCCTGTATAGAACTTTGAGATCAGATGGAAGTTTTGCTTACTAATGGTCTGCCTTTTGAAACTCAGAAATCCTATAGCGAATATCTTATAACTAGATATGTTAGATCGTATTGATGAAGTATTCCTTTACTTGGCACCAATTAAAATTAAAATTATTTGTATTAAATGAGATTCAAATTAGACAGCTCTCGCGCTACCCAATTTCAATCTTGTTTAATTTTTTAATGGATTTTAGAAATGTTATCCTTTGATTTATTTTGAAATTAAATACTGAAAGGTTCGATTTTTTAATATTTGCTCATTCCCAAGGGCTTGTAATTTTAATCATTTCTTTTTGCAAACATTATACTTATAAATTATAGTTATTCATTATTATTATTATTTGGTCATAAAGTTATTAAAAAAAATTATACTTTACCAAATTATAGGTTATTAAATCTTTGATTTTTAATGTTTCCAAATTTTTATGTCTTCCAAATGAAAATACTCCTATATGCAAATTTAAATGCCTTCTATCTCAAAAACATCGGACACATTGTTGTCAAAAACCTGATTGGCTTTAGAATGACTTGAAATTGCTTCATTTATTACATAAGTTTGAAATAAAAAATTTGTAAATTAAATCTGCTACTAACTTTCAATTTGTTTATAATTGCTGCTAATTTAATTTGTGATTGTTACGGTGGCGAAATATTTCATGTTTCTTGCAAATACAGATTTTTAATTATGTAATTTGCTCAGAGAGAATAAACCTTATTTGCATAAATAACAAAATTTATTCATTACCGTTAATTCTTGAATCGAGCTTTATCATTCGAATTTGGAGTGCACGCCAGATATTAAGATTTCAACGATTTCTAAAGATTTCAAAAAGTTTTAAAATATTTCAGAAGATATCTTGGGGTTTTTGAAGTTTTAGCAAATGTCAAAGTTTCTGAAGTATTTGAAATCATTTCCAGGGATTTTTAATTATTCAAGTGACTTAAACAGATTTCAAATAGTTTTTAGAAAATATAGATAATTGTAAAATATTTCAAAGACTTTCACAGAATATTTATGAGTTTTAACCGATTTAAGAAGATTTCAAGAGATTTTTGGAATTTGATAGCGTTTTGAAAGGGGTTCAAAATGTTACAGAGCCTGTCACACAAAAGTTAAAGGTTCCAATGGATTTCAAAGAATTTTCAGGAATCGCAAAGTATTTAAAAATATTTCGCAGCACTTTCCAAAGGTTTGCAAGTTTCTTTAAAACATTTTAAGGGATCTCACAGATTTTCTAAGGATTTTAAGTGATTCAAGAAGATTTCAGATGATTTCCAAGAATCTATGGAGATTTCATGACCCATAAAAGAATCTTAAGCGTTTCAAATGATTTTTATGGATTTTAACTAATTTTAGAAGACTTAAATGGATTCAGATATATTTTAACGATTTTTAAAAAGATCTGAATGGCTTTCAAACGATTTCACTAAATATTACTAAACTTCCTTCTGATGTTATTTTTATATATATATATCTAGGAATTGAAAAATATTTGTAGATTAACCAAATTTATGGGAATTTACGGAGTTTTAGAGAAATTTATAGGATATCATAAACTTTCAGAAGATACTTAGGCATAAGTATTTAAAGAAAAACAAATATTTATTTGTGTTGTTTTTATAGGGTTGGTGAACATATCTTAAGTATTAGAAGTTGTAAATAAGTAGAGGGCTTAATCGATTAAAAATACGTTATCAGTACAATAAAACCCAGTATTTAAAATATAGAAATGTTCAAAATCATGAGTGTTTGTTTGTTAGTTAAGGCAAATTAAAATAAAATACTGAAAATGATAGAAATTCTAAATTTCAGGGCAAGTACTTCATGCTACGAGTGAGTGAAAAGAACTCCGAAGAAAGGACTCATGGTTTCGAGACACCATCAAAAGGAGCCTGCAGACACCTATGGAAATGTTGCCAGGAACACCAAGCATTTTTCCGGTTGATGGCTACAGGACCGCCTCCATTGAGTCCGTATTCTCGTTTCCGATCCTACAGTCCACCTACGGGTTCTGGTTCGGAAAAGCACCTCTCAATAAGAAGGAATCCACCTCCTTTCCAAAGGGCACCTAGTAGAAGAGCTCAGCGTCGGGTGGTGGAAGGTCAAGAGATGGTTGGTCCCTTCATTGAGGCACCACCTATTAATTCGAATGCTGGGATCATAGGCAATAGCAAAATATGTAGTAATGTTCACAATGTTCACAATATTCACAACGTTCATAATGTTCACAATGTTCACAACTCTCATACTCCGAGGCATGTTAGCTCGAGTCCTAGAAGCACGAGGAGTGCACCCTGGACGCAACATCAACCTCGGGGTCTCTACACGTCGTCTAGTCCTCGATCCGTCCGTTCTGCAGGAACGGCTCCAGCTGTAAGTTTTTTTTACAATTTTATCATTATTACGATCATTTTTGTTGTATATAAATAGGGTTTCGACTTGACATCGTGACTTGATGTACAAAGGGAACGACCACTTAAGATGTACTAAAGTGTTCCCAAGTTCAAAAAGGAGCATTCTTAAAAATGATTGATAAAATAAGAATATTACCATTCTTAATTGTAATTGAATTTTGAAAGAGAACTCAATGTAAAGATTATAACAAATTATTTTAGTTTCCGATTTTTCATTTAATATTAGTTATTAGAGTTTCGTGTGTTTTTCACTTTAGATAAAACTTGCAATTCTCGTTTAATCATACTGCCCTAGGGCTTATTTAATTTCTTGCAATATTCAGAAAAATATCTTTGGTACGTTTTAACGAACAAAATTGTACTTAGGAATTATACCATTGTTAAATTGAAAAATAATATGTTGATAATTAAAGTCTTTTTAATGAAAACGTACCAAAGAGATTTGCAGATAATCTTTTCAGGAATAAAATGAGCAATAGAACGTTAGGATTAAATAATAACTTTTGCTAAAAAATATTTCTAAAAAAACATTTTTAAGTGAAAATATATTTTTCTAAAGTGCGCCTTTAGTTCTGTTCCAAAATTAATTACAATTAACGATGAGAATATTTTACTCGATTTCATCAATAATTTTTAACAATACTCGATCTTGAACTTGTGACAAGTTTAGCACATCCGTAATTAGTGAGGCAGATTTTAAAGTCTAGAACCCCTCTCCTCTCTCCCTATTGTAAGAATTCGTCAGATTTTTTGTTACTCCTCTCTCCCCTTCTTAACTAAGATTTAATACTTTTTGAAGATTTTAAAAGGAAAGATTTCAAAAAAAAATTTTAAGATTTTGAAATTTCCAGTGATTTGAAAGGGTTTTAAAAGATTATAAGGAATATTAGGGTATTTCAAAGGGTTGCAAAGTATTTAAAAGAATTACAATTTTTTATGGAATTCAATGAGATTTATATAACTTTTTAGGTATCTCGTAAGATTTCAAAGTATTTCAAGCAATTCCAAAGGACTGCGGGAGCTTTAATAGATTTCAAGTGATTATCAAATATTTAAAGAGTTTGAAGAAATTACATAGTACAATTTCAGAGAGCATCTCAATTTTTTCGAGGGATATTACAAGATTTTATGGGACTTTCCAGGACTTTTAGGGATTTTAAGTAATTAAGAACAATTTCCGTGGATTTCAAGAGTCACGGGATTTTAAGAGATGCCTAAGTATTTTTATGAATTTCAAAAAATTTTAAGGGGGATTTGATTTTTTCTGAATGCAAAGTCTCCTTTTGAACTCGCATACATATATTTATTAGTTACACTTCACGCCAAGTATTTAACTTGCCTTCGAGTTAAGAAAGTACTAATCTAGTCAAATATAATAAATTAATTTTAGTACTGAAGAAATCTTTATTGGAAAGTCGCTGAACTTATAGCTAATTAATGTTTTAGAGCCTTATTTCAATCTAAAATAAAACAGTAAAAATAACTATAATAAAAGTAACTCTAAATTTAAAAGTTCATTAATTAATACATTCCGTTGTTTGAATGGAAGAAAATATTAATAATAAGAGCTCATAATTTCCAGAAAAAAATTTAAAGTGAAGAGCTCCTAACTTCGTTAGAAATTTATTTTTTTTTGAAATTGTTTTTAAAAAAATTCTTTAGAACGTTCCTGCTTCAAACTGAGTCCACCTGGTTTAACTTTAAACTTAAGTGTGGGTTTGAAAGATTTTAAGTTCTTGGAATTTAATTAAAAAAGAATCTTTTAAATATGTTGAATATACCAAAAATCCAACATTGAAAATTGAAATTACTAAGTTATAAAAAATTGGATAGTCTTTAAATTCATAAAAATCAATTGAATCAATTTATTCAATCAATCTTATAATTTTTGACTCTAGACAGCCATTAAAACTGGAATAAAAATTGGTAATCCTTTGAATCTAAATCAAATAGCAATTTTTTAAGTTTTTTATAATTTATATTGCTGAAAACCAGCTTCCATTTTTTCAAGAAATCAATTTTTAAAGCTGTAAAATTTTTCAAGAAATCGAAAGTTAAATGTCATATTCAGAAGTAATGGGAATTGGAGATGTCAAATATGTCGAACCAATTCTTGTTTTTAAGCCTTCGAAATTAGACAAGGTTCAAAATTAATACTGTTTAAATTCTACTGGAATCCAAGTTGAAGAAATTTTAGATCTGAAAGTAAAAATCAGAAGGACTTCCAATCAGAAAGCTTCCAACAGTTTGAAACAGAAGGAATTGAGATTTAAAAACCTCTGAAATTAGATAATATTAATTTTTTTTGAAGCTTTTGAATTAGGAATAATTCAAAATTGAATGTGCAGAATTACCAAGAAAGTTTGCTTTTTTACAGCTCTTGAGCAGACTCCAGCGAAGGAGTAGCTCAGTGGAGAGCCAAAGCTCAGGGGATAGTCATAGTCGTGGTGGTCACAGAAGAAGAAGTCATAGTCATAGTCATCGCAGACACAGTCGGCATTCCGATTGTGAATCTGAAATGTCGCGGGGGTCTGAACCCAGATCTGGTCACCGTAAGCATCGACGGAAGCACAGAAGTTCTAGAAATTCTAGGTATTTATTTCTTAAAAATATAAAAGTCAAATAAAATTAAAATGCAGCAAAGAAATTCTTTTCATCCAAAATTCTTTTTAGGCACGAATTAGTAGACTCCGAGCCCCAATGGAGAGAAGCTCAAAGGCGGAAAGGCGAAGGAGTTCAGCGAGCAATCGTAAGTCTAAATAGCGAAATCAATGAACTAAAATTATCCACAATAACTGCAACTAATACTAACACCAAAAATTCTGCAGGTGAGTCACACCGAACCAAGAAGAAGACACAGAAGCAAACACAGAAGTCCTTCTCAAAAACAATCTCTTCCCGACGAGCTCAGAAAGTAAGTTTCCCTTCCCAAAAACCTAACTCAGTTTAATGGTATAATAATTATCTATAAAATACTGTAATTAACCGTTTTGTAGATATTGTATAGAAAAGAAAATGAATTCTTGATTTTCAAAAATAACTACTCGAGAGAGCAATAATTCATTTTCCTTTGGAATAATTTAAAAACGATACGCACTCTGCTATACAAATCAAATATGAAAAGTAGTTTCAGAGGAAAAAAGCACAATCAATGTTTAGCACAACTAAAATATTGTTAGACAGCACTTAATTTATTGTTTGGAACTAGCCCTAATCCACAGCTAAATTTTGTTCAGAATGCTTAAAGTGTGAATTTCTAATTACGGGCCGTTTAAAAACTACGCCGCACTGCCATGGGGGGAGGAGGTAACAGGTTTAATGACGATTTTTGAAGTAGGGCGAAGGAGTTGACGCAGAATGTCATACGTCAATTCACACTTTTCAACTTTTTTTTAAAGAAACATTCCCTTTTTCTCGAAGTTTCGCTTAAATGCGAACCAAATTGATAACACCCAAAAAGCAAATTCAACTATTTTTTGTTGAAAGTTCATCGTTTTTTAATTGAAAAGTCAAGTATAAAAAATTTGATCAAATTCAAAATTAATTTTATATGACTGCAAATTTAACTGTTTCATTTTTTGTTAAAAGCTTGTCATTAAGAATTCTTTTTTTTTTTTTTTGAAAATATACAAGTTTGTAAATTGGACTAATTTGTTGAACTCCTATATTAGTGTTTCAAGATTGAAATATTTTGTTCAAAATTATTTCTTGCATTATTTGTAAAATCAATTTTTTTATATCAAAATGTAGCAATTCATTTTTTTGATTGAAAATCGATCGTTTTTAATTGAAAATTCAATGATTTGGTTCAAATTGATGTATTTTGTTGCAAAATCGACTTTTCTGGTACATACAAAAATTAACCTTCTTGATTGCAAATTTAACTGCATGGTTGAAAGGTGAACTACTTTGCTAAAAATTTATTTTATTAGTTTAAAATTTACCTCTTTCATTAAAAAAATTAACTACTTTGTTGAAAATCCACATTTTCTGGTTAAAAATTCAATTTTTTGTATAGAAAATTTGTCTTTTGGGATTTAAAGTCGAACTATTCTGTTGCTAATTATGTCTTGACGGGTTTATAACTATATTATTTTGGTAAAAAAATTCTACGATTTAGTTGAAAATCAACATTTTGGTTAAAACTTTATATTTTCGGGCAGAAAATTTAACAGTTTTGTTGAGAATTCGCTTTTTTGGCTTAAAAATTGAACAATTTGTTTGAGGTCTTTTTCCCTTTTTAATAAAAAATATTTCTTGATTGAAAATTCATCTCTTTTGGTAGAAATGTTGAAATATCAACATTTTGTTGAGAATTAATCCTTTTTCGTTAAAAATCAATTACTCTGTTAAAAATTCATTTTTCTTGTTGAATATTCATAATGCTATTTGAAAATTTAATTATTTTGTTAAAAAATGAACTATTTGATCACAACTTGAAATATTTTGTTGTAAATTATAAACTAACTTTGTTTAAATAATTTATTCCCTTATTTTCGTGAAAATTTATCCCATTTCTAACTCTAAAAAGTGGGGGTTCATAGACAAAGAAGGGTGGAGAGGGGTGGAAATAGTTTTGAAAATAGCGTGACATAGTTTTCGAACGGCCCTTTAGGCGATTTAGCCCTGTTGCACAAAATGTTGTTTTTGAATGTAGAAGCACAATGCACGGTTTTCTTGACGATCCTGCAAAAATTGGCGATTCTCAGATGATTTGTTGACTGCGTGCGAGTGTGGTGTGAGAGGAACTTTTTGGAAATGGCCGATGCAAATTTTTACAGACACTTGGAGTTCGGTCTAGTCGATACCACGGGAATGAGTGAGCAGCAACGTCGTGAGATTCCATACACGGTGGTGCAATCTCAAGCAATTCAGCAACAAATCGCCCTCCAGTCTGGCAATTGTCGATTGGATGATGTTGATACATCCGCGCCTAGGTACGATGATCTCAAGGCGGCCTCCAACCTCCACAGTCATCATCCTCTTCTGGAGGATGATACCGAATCCGTAGTCATTGTTTGAATTTGAACGGTCTTTTGCATGTGTCTTTTTTATTTATTTCGAGCATGTACGTTAGTTACTTTAAGCATGCCCTTATTATTTATTCGAAGCATGAACATGGTCCTTAAAATAAATCAATGTTATTAACTGCTTGTCGCACTTGTTTATTTATTTCCTGGCTGATAATTCAAGCACCCGACGATACTCTTTTGCTACTCCATGGTCAAATTTTTTATACGTTCGAGCGATCCGGGTATTATGTAACAATCCCAGATAGTACGCGAAATTCCGTGAAGATTACCTGAAACTTGCAATTAAGTTTGGGGAATATTGCATTGAGAATTCAGGATAAGGTTCTTTCGACCAAGAAAATGTTTAGAAGATTTATATAACTCAATTCGATGCGCAGATGTATCCTGTGGCACCTATGGCAGCGCAGTAGTATTTTCGAACCCCCTAGAATATCTCTGGACATACGTACCATGATTGTTTCTCGTGTTTATAAATTACATAAAGTTATGAAATAAAAGTTACAAAATGATTAAAAGGTAAATCTTTTTATAAATATGGAGAATAGTCATTGTATGTATATTCGCGGGTATTGCACGAGGGGCAAAAAACGACTGCGCGCCCGTAGGTGCCATGGAAAACTACTGCGCATCGAATTAGGTTATGTAAATGTTCACAATAACATGCCTGAACCTCACCCTCCAACATTGCCTGGTAATTTTAAATGTTTTTGGTTGAAAAATAAGAAAAACTTTCTAGCCAAAATAATAGCCTGCTATTTTACTGTTTTTTCTTGTTTTAAAAAATATCCTCAGTTTTCCCACCCTGTTTTGGATAGATTTTTAAAACGGGTTTACTTTAGTATTTTCAATCAACTGATTTATACCAATTATTTTAATTATAAACAATTCTTCAAATTAATTTTATCTAGTATAATAAATTGACAAAATTATAGAACATACAAGTGGGCAGACCTTTGAATAGATAGAAATTCTCAGTATCTAAAATAAAAAGATTTAACATTCAGAAGGAATTTATTGTAAATCTTCATAATTTTTAAAAACTAAGAGAAAACAGCGGTTTAAATAAGTGGAAAAATGAATGACAGCGAAAAAGTCTGAGCATCAGTAAAGCTGTAAATCCTTTTTTGATATAAATTACAATAAACTACATTGAAGTACGATAATATAAAAATTGTCATTTTTTGTAAAAGTGTTCGGATTTTATGACGTAAAAATGTTTTTATACTTGGTGTAATTTTTTCGATTAAAAAATGATTTTTTAAATCTACTACTCCGAGATAACTTTCGGGAGTTTAATTCACGGCACTGCTCCTTGATTTTATCTCGCTTTGGTGCGAGAACCACACCCCTTTGGTCTCAGGCCTCGAATTCTATGATTTTAAATCATAGAGTCCGAGACTTTAAAGCACGTAAAAATTATAGCTCCAAAATCACGCATTTGCGTTAATGTATCTCTTGACATTTCTCTCCGTGTAGAAACTACAATTTCTTGCTAGAATTCTGGCACTTACCAAATTTTACAATTAATTACAAATATTTACAAAAAATTACAATTTTTAAGTATTGTATTCTATTATATTTTGTTATATTTTATTGTGAAAAATACATTTGCACCAGAGAAAGCATCCAAATTTTAGAATTAAAATTTTTCAAATATTTAAAAATTTTGTAAGGAAAAGGTTTGAACTTTGCAAGATTTACAATTTTTAAAGCATTTGTACATGTATACATACATTTGTAAACTGTAAAATTTCAATAAAAATGCAAAAATAGCATTTTTGTAAAATCCTTTTTTTAATATTTAAAGGTGCAACTTTACAAATACAGCGAACTCTTGCCTATTTCAAGTTCGTTGGTTTAAATGGATTATTTTAACATGGCGTCATGGGAATGCATAAGAGTTCTTGGAAAAATACCCTAACGTGAAAGCGAGTCATAGATGTACGAATAGCAATATTTTTGAAGAGTGGAATGTATTTTCTCAATCAATAAAATATCACAAATTTGAGGTCTCAACCGATAAAAAGAGGAGACAGAATTGCGCAAATGTATTCTACACTTCAAAAATATTATTAATATTAAGACATTTACAACTTAATTTTACGTTTAGAATATTTCCTCCAAAAAGGCCTATTCACATATCTTATCATGACCGTGACGTTATGCTACAAAACTCACTATTCCACGAAATATTTGAGTCGTTTTTTGATCCTGTTATATTGATGTTTAGTTGGAAAATTGAACTATTTCAAGGAAATTTTATATTAGTCAAGCCGTAAGTCAACAAAAACACAGACATGCATGATGCGCATACATGCTTACAGCGCGCGCATCGGTCCTTGAAATAGGCAAGAGCTCACTGTATTCTACTGTTGAATTATTAAAAATTTTCATTTATAAAAATGGTAAAATATTCGAATTCAGAAGACGTTGAATTCAGAGAGCATTCGAATTAGGTCTGAAAAGAAAAATATATTGAAGAAAATACAAATAATAATAATAATAATTGAACTTATCAAAATTAGTTTATAACGTAAATATTTTAGCCCAAATTCAATGCATTTTACTCCCTCATTTTCGTTAAATTCGCGATCATAAATTTTTATTTATCAAAGGACGCTCGAACAAATGTTAATAAAGTCTAAGATAGAGATGGACATAATATATCAGCATAAGCAAAATTGGATCTCAGATCAATCTATCAAAATTACAAATCGGATGGAAAATAATACTTGACCTAATACTGAAAGAAACATTTTTCCTAGGTCGGGGCGATTTAAGTATTACATAAGGCTGAAATGGCTTTCCGAAAAATTGTTCCTCTTGATGTCAAAATGTCTCCAGATTTTTTAGAGAATTAAAAAAAAAACATTTAGGGTTCTCTCAATCAAGCTCATGTTTGCTAGAAATTTCATATTTTATTTTATTTGGAAATACATCCATTGTTTTATTTTTAGTGAAATATATTCCAGAGATTCTTGACAGAATTAAAAAATATATATTTAGGGGTCTCTCAAACTAACTTTTGCAAAAAAATTCCTTTTTTATTTTAATTTATGTAGCAATTCTAATAAAGTTGGCAGGTTTTTTGCAAACATTTTCTTGAAAGGCCCATAAATATTTAATAAAACATATGGGTAATGTATTTTAACAAAAATAAAATAATGGATATATTTCAAACCAAAATAATACATTAACAGCAACAATTAAAATCAAACGAGATTTTTTTCCAATAATGTGCTTAAGAGTACCTAAATATTTTATTTAAATTATTAATTAAAATAATAAGCCAAAAGAAACCATCTGTAGGGGAGTTATTTCATAGAAAATAAAATAAAGCCTTTTTCGATTATTTACATTTGAATTATAAATAAGACGGAAACATTTCAAAAATCACAATATAAAAATAATCCTAATCAATTAAAACATTTTTCTAACATTTAATTATGGTATGGGTTGAAAGAAATTTTACTGAAGGGAAGTGGATAAAAAATAATGGAAAATCGCGTTACGCAATCCTTTAATCGCCCCGTCCAACTCTGACCTGTGGAAGTAGCGTGATGGTGTTAAAATTAAAACATGTGGTCATATGTAATGCGAAATTCAGCGGGTATTGTAAAGAAAAAAATTGAAGCATCGGAATGTTAGACTGTCAAGGATTCACTTTCAGAACTATGGGATCCATTGGCAAAAGAGATCGAAGAGTGGTTCATCATAGTCGCGAGGGAAGTTATAACTTATCAACCACCCAATCGAGACCGAATCGAGTCTTAGAAAAGTATCCTGAAGCTAGGAATGACTATAATGCAAGGAGGGACTTTGATTATACTCGTAATGGCAGAATGTTGATAGGCAATAACGTGGACAGTGGACTCGGTGAAAGCACACCACAGGACTTTTCCAGCTGTTGCTCGAGTTCTGCTGACAGCACTAAGCACATTCGTGTAGTACGTATTTTCTATTTTGCTTGCTTTTAATTACTTCGACATGTTCACTTAATCTCAGAATTTTCGCTTTTCGAAATCAATCAAAATTACCATCAATAGAATATTGTTGAATAAAAAATTCAGTGGCAACTCTGAGACTAAATGGCTTTAAAAAGTCGTGACTCTCAGCTAGTAAAACTTTATAGGCAGCACTTAAAATTAACTTTTCCATGGTGAACGAATTTTCTCGCTTTGCTCGTCACAAGCTTTCTTTTTTTTAAGATTAAAGCGCCAACGTTACAACGAGAATTCGCATTTGTCGATTTTGCTTCTTTTAAATTTCGAGGGCAGTCACACTCGGCTTTGGTTTCTGACCTTGTTGAACGCCACTTGCAGAACAAATAATTTTAGATTTCAAATTTATCGAAAAATTGAAAAGGCGGAAAATAAAGTTGAAAACCCGACATTTAAAGGCCTTTATATTCGAAAAGCGTCATACCTTTTGTTCCATGCTTTTTCATTTAAACTAATTGTGAGATGAAAAATTAATCCAAATAAAATTTCAGGCCTTCTTTTAAGTGAAATCGTTTTTCTGATACAGACGCAAAGGCAATTAGAGGCAGAGAGACGTTACAGGCTTTCAAATCAAGAACACTATCCTGCTGGTGACATCACTCTGGATGCAGTTCTACAACCAATTATGTCGTGAGTTTCTAAATGTATAGAAGAGAACCTAAAGTATTTGTTTAATTCATTCGAAAGACATTTTTAAATAGAAATTTGTAGAGAGAGAATCAAAATAACTGAGCAGCATTGCAATTTAATAATCGCTATCAAAATACACAATATTATTACAAAATAAAAACAGCCTCTGTTTGCTGATAAGCTAGTTGATTAATTTCAATTTGATAGAATACAGTCATCATTCTATTATCTTAATAATGAATTCGATCATTTACATTCATTTTCAAATGTTACAGGACGCTCACTCGGAGACCACGAAATCGTCCGAAGTAGACACAGAACATGGAATGAAGATAGTTCATTTTTATGCACATACTGTATATTTAAAGGAAACTTTTTATACCTCATTGAAATAAATGTCTATAATCCCACGATTCGATGCGTACAGAGTGCGTCAAAAATTTTTTTAAATATATATGTTTTCCTAGTTTATTTCCTAGTTATCCTTTGATGCCATGTGTCGCATCAGATTTCCTATAAACTTCTCCATTTTTTTCAGGTCTTGGGCGATCTCCGTTTTATATTGCAAACACTGCAAATAAAATTATCAATTATTAGATTGACCATTTGCCCTTATTTTTATATAAATAAGAGATATCGAAAAATCACAATGAAACTTTTAAAATTGAAATTAAAAACTAGAAAAATGGTTTATCTTTCAATTCAGAACATTCAAATTTAAATAACTTTTCGTTAAAGATGTAAACTTAGAAAAATTACAATAATAATGTTTGAAATTAAACAATTATTTTTAATTTCGTGAATCCATATTCAAACCTTAATTTTGTTAAATGCCAACCTTAACAGCTGCAAATTTTTACGTCGAAAACTTTTAAAATCGCTTAATTAAAAATTCAATTACTTAATCAAAACTTCATTCTTTTTGGTTAACAATTCGACTATTTGGAAGAAAAATGAATTACTTTAAAAAAAAATCAACTCTTTTGTTAAAAAGCCATATTTTTTCAAGAAAATGTACATGTTTTGCTGAAAATTCGCCTCCTTGAACAGAAAGTTCATCCTTTTGTATTAAAAATTGAACTATTTAATTAAACATGTATTTTGTTAAAAATCTGTCTCTTCTGATTTCAAGACCAACTATTTGGCCACAACTACTTGGCTAATGTTGTTGTTGTTATTGTTGAAAATTTAACTATTTTATTGAAAATGTAACTGTATTTGGTTGAGTTTTAACCTATTTTTCTTGTAAATTAACCTTTTTGCTTGCAAATTAAGATCTTTGGTTTTAAGTGCAACTATTTGATTAAAAACTTTTTTTTTATTTAACTACTTGGTTTAAAAGTCATCTTTGTCGTGACAAATTCAACTTTGTAGGTTAAAAATTCAACTATTTGGCTAAAATTTGGAATACTTTATTGAAGATTCGTCTCCTTTGCTTGAAAGTTCTGAAGTATTTGATTGCAAATTAATATTTTAAGTTTACAAGTCAACTGCTTTCTAAACCATTCGAACTTTCAATTTAAAAACACGAATCTTTTGTTAAAAATGTATCTTTGTGTTGAAAATTCGTGTCGTTTGATTAAAAATTAAACTTTCCCTGTTTCTAGAGCATTTTGAGCTATGAAGTCTGAATGATTAAAAAATGAAGAATTTCATATTCAAATTATACAGTCTCAAATTTAAAGTCTGAATTGCTGAGTAATTGAAAATTGAAAATACCCAAAAATAATGTTCCTGCAATTCAAACTTAATGTAAATTATAAACTTCTCTCATTTCAAAATAACCAGACAAGTCAATCAAAGTCCTGAAAATATAATTTCTTTTTTTACAGACATCTACATACTTTTATAGTTATTTTACTTCTACTAGTACGAAATTTTCCTTTTAAAATTTTTTATTAAGTAATGAATTTACAAATGAAGTATTATACTTACTGTTTTGTTGTCTGTAAGTTTGAGACATAGAACACCTTTATTGTGGTCATACTTCATTGTGTAACGAGCCTGAAAAGAATATTTTTAAACACAAGGTTAGGAAGTCATAAAAACTAGATTTCGCAAATTTAATTAAGATCTTGATTAATTTTATATTCAAGATGATTAAACTTTGCTAGATTGTATAATAATTTTCAATCTAAATTTTCATTAAAAATAGAATTATTATGATTTAGAATATACTGAAAAAAATGTTTTTAAACATATTTATAGTTTTCCCGTGAAGTGATTACACAGAAATATAGATAAAGGGTACAAATTAATGTATTTGTGATTAAAATCTCATATTATTTATTTTAAAAATCTTGAAATAAGTTCTTGATTCTCAAAGGAGTAACAATTTGAAACGCTTTCGATTGGAAATTATTTAATTAACGTTCAATTTAAAATCTCAACTATTAAGGCTATTATTTTTAAACTGTAGACTTTTGAACGAGTTTTTGATACTATTCATCTATTAATGCAACTATTAATATATATATATAGTTCAACTATTAATGCAGCTAATTTCAAATTATAGAATTTTGAAGCATTCAGTTCTAAATTCTTAAATTGCGAACAACATTTAAAAAAGATTTAATGACTAAAGTTTAAATATGGAATTCTTTAATTTGTAACGTTTTTAAATTTCAATGGTTCAATTAGAAAATATTTTAATCTGTCTAATTCTAAATAATTTATTCTAAGATTTAAATTTAAAATTATTTGCACATGCAACAAATATGTAAAATATGTAAATGATAGGGTGGTAAGAAGAATAGACTGAACAAAGTTCTTTAACAAAATTAAAGTAAATTAAAGATCAGGTGCCTGGGGAATTTTTTTTTAAGATATTAATAATAGAAATTATATTGTCAGTAATTTCTTATACAGAAGAAAACATTTTTTATGCAAAAATTTTAAACTTACAAAAAAAAGTTGTACAATAGTTTTTTTAATATAACTTTTCTTACTTTCCCGTTGTAACAATTTTTAAAAATGGTTTAATTTTAATATTGAAGAAATCAAGGCTTACTTTTCAAGCCAAAATTTCCCTAAAACTTTACTGCTTCCAATTTTTGAACGACTGGGTAAATATCTAACCCTCAAATATAATTATTAAAAAAAAAATAGTTTTATGGATTTCAGGCCCTCTCCACCAAAATAAGCCATTAGTTATTAAAATTTAACCATTTCTCAAAAATTGTGAAGAAGCGAAATTATAGAAAAACGAATATTTTCAGGCATTTGATCTTTGGCACAACTACTTGTCTATTATTACATTCATTTAAGAATGTTATTTTTCGAAAATTCAGCAATAGTTTTTAAAAGTATTAATAATTAAACCACATAAAATTTTCTATTATCACAAAGTACAATATGTAATGAAGTTATAACCTAAAAATACTTATATTTCGAACACTTGCTCATGACCTGAAAAATAATAGATATACAAATACAGTATTTTGCATACTAATCAATCCTCTTTTGATCTTCAAATAAAAACCTTATTTTATTCGGCAATAAAATCAAATAAATCAATTTTTCGTATCATGGAAGCGTAAAAACTTCAATCACGTGTTTTATTGATTTACTATAATATTGACTAAAATAATAATTTTTTGTAATAAAAGAGTTATCAATTGAACAATTTTATTTCATGTTAATAATATTTATTCCCAAAAATAAATAAGAGGTAAAAGAATTAGCAAAAACTTCGTAACAGAAACATACCTTCGTGGGATCCTGGAGATATAACCTCTCTGCTCCCTTTTCAAATTCTTCCCACGTATTGAGGTACGTCATGGTTGTAATTGATTATTTTTTGAACTAAACAATAAAACTCGATGATAATTATACTATAATTTGCTACAGAATATTCATTCAAGCAAAGAACTTTTTTAGACAAATATGTTAACACAGAACTTACACAACGTGAAGTTTTGTTGACATGTCAGAAAACCAGCTGCTGTCTTTGGGGTTTTATCAGCCAATCAGCAGTGAGCCGAATTCGAGATATCAAACCGCGATATATCGAAAGTTTCGGCGGTAAGAGTTTGAATTCACATTAGGATTTTACCTTCTCCCTACGCCATATAAGTGAGTTCCCCCACAACAAAAATCTTTCTTCCCTTGCGCTTTACCCTCATGTCTGATAGGTTTAGAAAATCGAATCTATCAAAAAGTATTAATGTCAAAATTTGACAGTTGAGAAAACAAATAGCAGAGCATTAAGAGGTTATTAGGTCAAATTTACATACTAAACCTAAAATCTTTATAGTTTATAGCAAACTTTATTCAGAAAAAAAATAAAAGTTGGAGAACTCTGGACTGGATAGGCATGTCAGTGTTTCCACATCAAACAATTTGGGTTAAATTTGTATTTGTCTAGAATCTATAGAAATTAAAAATTTGAAACTAAACTTATTGAATAGGTTACATTGAATGTCAAAATTTTTTTTAAATTCGGCAGTGGGATCAAAGCAAGTAGGGGAAGTTACAATAAGTGGTAGTGCGTTAAGTGGGAGGGTACTATATTCTGATTGGCTTGCATCTGCTTCTTTCATATAATATATTTTTTAAATACTGCACACAATTTTTAAGAAATACTTCATTTCTGAAAAGAAAAGTATTTTAAAAGAGTATGGATAACCTTATGAAACAACGTTGTGACGTTGAAACGTTACACTTCCGATTTTACAGCCAGTCAGAAACTCCTAATTAAAAAACAAAAATGAAAACTAAATCCACATTTTAAACATTGAAAATAATTTTAATTTATTTCAAAAAACTTTCCTTAACACTTTAAGTAATGACATTCAATTTTTAATGATATTTTAATTTCACAAAGAAGAAGAATATTTTAAAATATACAAATAACAATTCTTATATTCCCAAAAATAAAAACAATAAAGTATAGACTTAATTGTTTCTTTAATCAAGTATAGAACTTGAAAAAAATCAATGGTTTATATATTTGAAAATTAATTCAAAAATTAATTCGTCATACATTTTTATATGTATATGACACAGTCCTTCTTTTTTTTATCAAAAAATCATTTAAATTCTTTCAACTCTTTGGAAATATCTTGAATTATTACAAGATCTCTTAAAATCCTTGAAATGCTTTAAAATTACTTAATTCTTGTGTATTATTTCTTTAAAATTTCATTAAAATATTTTACAATCCATTTAAACGCGCCAAGTTACATGAAATCTGATAATATTCCTTGAAATCCTTTACAATTTTTTTAAGCTCTTAAAAATCCCTTATAATCTTTTAAAATATCCTAAATCTTTCAAATTTATTTAAATGAAGTAGGAATTTTTTTAAATCTCTTGAAATATTAAAAATCTCTCTAAATCCTTAAAATGCTTGAACATTCCTAAATCCTAGTTATTATTTCTTTGAAATTTCATTAAAATGGTATAAAATCCCTTCAAATGCCATAAACTTATTACTTATTATGAAATCTGATGGATTTCCTTGATATCCCTTGCAATGTCTGAAGTTCTATGAAATTCTTTGAGATCCTCTGAGATTGGAAATTCATAAAAATACGTGTTCCAGAGCTTCTAAAATTCCTTAAAATTACTGAAAACCTCGGACATCTTTTACAATCCGCTGAATTGCTTAAAAGTTCCTATGGAAATTCCTTGGAATATTCAGAAATATCATATTATCATCGTTAAAATTCTTGAAAATTCTTGAACACATTTTATTTTAAGAATTAAAATTTTTCGTATGGCTATTCGTGGTACTCAGAAAGCAAAACATTTATCCTACTGTCTATTTTGAATAAAAAGAAAATGAGCAGCGTTATAGCATTTATACCATTTTAAAAATCAATCGAAAATCAAAATTTTAAGTAAAACAACGCACGATATGAAAGAAAGTTAAGAGAATAAAAACATTGCTTTTTGAAAGCCCTATACGATTACCATAACAACTTTTTAGATATTCTTGAAAAATCGACAATTCAAATTTTGATTGCACAAAAAAATAATGAAAAATCAAAAATTCCATTTTGTGGCCAAACTATGCAAGATACAAAAAATGATGAGTTAACAAAAATAATGATCTGAAAAAATATGTCCAAATTTGTTTATTTTTACTTCTTTTACGAACCCGCAGTTTTTGTTTTATTCGTGAAAAATAAAATTGAATATAAGAAAAATTAAATTTTTGAAAAAAAGACACAAGTTACGAAAAAAAACTCATTCAACAAAAACTGTGCACCTAAAACACATCTACAAATTTGGTATGCATCACTTTTTAACAGGAAGCATAGTTTTGGTTTTATTCATAAAATAAAAATAAAAATACAAATTTATAAAACATGTCAAAAGGTACGAAAACAAAAAAGATTGACAAATGTTGTTCATCCAAAAAAGAGATAAAAATTTGTTACAATTTTTACATTTTTGAAGTATATTACTTTTTTTGAATAATCCCACAACATTTTTTAAAATCATTTTTCATTAAGGGAGGATTTTCCGCGTTTTAGAATTTCTGCAACATTTTTTTGCACCATTTTTTTTACAGAAACCCTCGTTTTTTATTTATTTATCAAAATTGATACGAAAAAATCGAAAATTTCAATAATACGCCAAAAGACGAGAGATACGTTAAAAATATAAAAGAAGACTTGTTGGGTGTTTTTTTTTATCCGTAAAAATAATATAAAAACAAAAATCCTATTTTTAGCATAAAAACGCGTGATACAGAAAAATGTATGAAAAAAAAGATTGTCGCATCTTAATCTTTAACTATACTTAATTAAGTGGAAAATTCAGAATATGAAGACGCATATATAGATACTGGGATCTACAAGATATCTTTTTGGTAAAGTTTCATTTAATGATTGCAAGTGCAAATAAATATCAGAGCGCTAAGCGCGAGATACAACAGTTCGTATTCCATGAATAAAACAAAATATATTTTCGGGTTCGTATTTTATTTAAAATATAATGTACAAGCGTCTGCAATTTCCTATTGAGTAAACAGTAAACATATAACAAATAAAGAAGAGATTACTCGTTATTACACAAAATTACAATTAAACTATAATTAAACTTATACAATATTTTTAATTATCGCTGATATTCAGTCCTTCGTTGTCTGTCTTAAAATTAAGTAAAACAACAAGAGTAATAAATAATTCGATTTGTGGAGCGACTTTCCATATTTCGTGGAAACAATCGTTATGATAACAAATATTGGATCTGAGAACATAATATATAATATCTACATCGGCTTAAGTTCCTTAAATTTAATCTTTTCGAAAACTTAAAAACAATCCTGTATAAGAAGAAATTTAAAAAAAATCTTTGGGTTAACCTTCCTATTCAAAAAATATACTTTTTAAATCATGTTTGATTGTTAAAATCATACTTTAATTTATACCAGACAAGTGTTCATTCATTACGTAATGCCTTTTTGGACCCTCCTTCCCCCCTGTAACGCTACTGTAATGATAGAAAAATACCACCCCCCCTCCCCCTCGTCATTGTTACGTAACTTTTAGTAATCTGATTTGTTTACTATACATAAAAAGGTTTTTACTCTACCGAGAAGAATATCTCTACGTAAATTGTGGTCTTCTACCAGGATAACCTATGTATTCTTTTTCAAACTTTTTGAAAATCACTCATTTTTTATCAAGTTAGAACTTTTTAAAACATCACCAAACATACATAACACTTAGAAGATTTGGTTAGTGGAACACTTATTTAAACTAAAATTAAAAATATTTTACATATCTTTTCTCGTTTCGATTGCAAAAAAGTATCTTTACTTTTCCAAATTGGAAAAAATTACAATATTTGATGATGATGATTTGGCATTTTTTAGCTGTTTTAAAGTGGCCTAAGAACTGAGTCAAAAAAATTAATATTCAAGAAAACAAAGAAAAGTAATTTTTATTGATATTTAATTTATGAAAAAATTTTTTTTCTAAAATATGATTTTATATCATTATTTCTTACTAGAAACTCTACACATAAAAAATTTGCAATACCCTTAGAACTCGTGGTAACAAATTCTTATTTTTAAATTTTTTTAAAACTTTTAGCTCCTTTTGATGCTCAGAAGTGATATCTACATTTTTTATATCACGATTTATCCTGATAGAATACCTAAATTTTTACATATATTGCAAAAACAAATTTCAAAAAATATATTTTTTCTCTTTACCCTGCATTCTTATATTATTTTACTTTTTTTATTATGTTTTATAAAATGTTACGTAACTTCCCCCCCCCCCACACACAAGCGTTACGTAATACAGCGTTTCTAAAACTTTCTTTGCATTTTCCGGGGTGCGGAAGACCCACCACCTTATGATGTATAATCCATTCATAGTTTAAGAATTAGAACCGACTAAGAAAAATTATAATTTGGCTAAATATTAATCAATCTGATTTCATTAGGCTACATTAGCTTCCCCATTTATTAATGAGAAAATTTACAAGGATACTAAAAAATCGGTTAATGTCTTCAATCCCAGTTGAGTTGAAAATTATTGTACTTTGTATCACTGGTATTATTAACCGATTTTCCTAAACCTTTTTCTTCACTTTTTCCTTATTATATAAGGAAATGGATTCAGCTAATTCAAATTTAATTGAGCCATGTATACATAGTTTCAGTTTTCCCAAACAGTCCTAATCTCATAACAATGATGGGGTCATGCATTGCAGGTAAAAGAATGTAGTTTGGGGTGGCATCCCCCTGCCGCGGACAGGTAACCCCAGAATGAAAGAAATGATGAAATGAATACTTCTTCAAATAAAATTTTATATTTTTTAGAAAAACTTTAGAAAAATATTTGAAAACTAGTATTTTTGAATTTAAACTATCGTGGGAACCTGCATAATTGCAGGAGCCCTTCTGACCTTTAAAGCTTCTGGGCTCAATGTCCTTGTCTGTTTGCTGATCTGATCATAATCATACATCACAGACAAGCCACTGTCGGTAGTCGGCTTTCTTGTGAAATTATTATTCTTATTCTCTGCGGAATCGTGATGCGTTTTACCTTGATGATCCATCGAGGGAGCAGTATTATAAAATGCATCCGCGGCTATGCTACCTTCCCCCTGCGCTCGTCGATACCGCCTGTGCTTGACTCTGCACAAACAATAGATTCCGATGGATATCAGCAAAAGGAGAAAAAGTAAACCCACCGCAGCAGCAGCTGCGAGCACTCGCATTTCCGTAGGATCGCGGACGAGTAACTTTAAATTCGTCGAGTCTCTACCCTTTTCGCTTTCAACCAAAAGGGTGTATGTCCTAGCGTCTTCCTTTTGCACATTTTTTATTTCGAGTATTGCCCAGTAACAATTAGATGTCGTTTTGCTCTCTTCTATTGGTTCCAAGGGCGGTGCCTCGTATTTCGGATGAATTGTTTCACCTGGAAAAAAACACAATAATAATTGTATTGTTTTTTATTTTTTTATTTCGAATTTTATGAATTCATCTTAAATTCAAACAAAGAAATAATGCGATCTTTAAACATATATATATTGGAATTTAAATTTTAATGCTTTACAATTATTTGTAAAATTAAGGAATTGATTAAGGATCATTGAAGTGCACAAAAATCTATTTTTAAGATTTTGAGTTTGAAGACAGCTTATGAAACCATAAATTTAATAACCATTTCGTTTCCTCGATATTTTTATTCATACTCTTGACCATGAAAAATTTGTATGCCGGCTATAAATGTAATAAAGATCAATTATAATTATAAAATTGAGAAAATGTTTTCTATATTAAAACTGGCTCACATTGCCTTACTAACGAGTCCAGTAAGTTAATTTGGAACAAAACATACCAAAATTAATTTTCATATTATTACAAAATTTTGTATATTTTTGGTAATTAATGGGCCAAAAAACATTATCGACTATAATGTCAATTAAAAAAATCTCCGTTACATGTCCAAAAAAAGCGTTTAAAATTATTTGTCTCTAATATTTATGCATATTGCCCACAAATTCGTTCGCATTCACAAAAAAAAAATGCGCTTTAAAAAATTATGTCGCAAGCCCTATAAAGTTTAAAACGTACTTTCCATAAAAAAACATACGTTTTTGTAAATTTTGTTCAAAATTGCCATTATTAGTTGAATCGAGTTCAAACTGAACATTTATTTTCAAAATTAGCTATATAATACAAATAAATGATTACTTTTTAAATATCACCCCCATAAATCCGTTTTGTAGGGTCCCCAAAAAAACCCAAGAGTGCAAAATTGGGTTTTGCGAGTTTTTGGCGCTAATTACGATTTTTTGCGGTTTTTAAAATAAAAAAGGTTTCCAATTCATAAAATGCTATTTTCTATTGATAATTAGATGTTTACATCATTTGTTTAAACAACTTATTATTGGGTTTAGAAATTATGCATTAGAATAGAGTTAGAAAGTCGCGGGTTTTCCGATTTTTCAGCTTATTTTCAACATTTGAGTGTGAGCACGGCAACAATCTATTAAGTTTAACATACATAATGGATTAAAAAATTAATTATTATTTATAATGATACTGAATTATTTTGAGTAAACAAACATAATTTATTGTTTAAACGTTTTTTAAATAATATTTTCTTTTAATAATGCTAGCAAATTGCAGTTTCTCTGAAATATTCAACATTTTTTCATCTTCACTCAAAGCAATGTAAAAATTAATGCAATTTAACAATCATAATTGTTTAAACAGATTATTGCTGTTTATAACTATCTTCCATGCATAGTAAAACTAGATAGTTGCGGCTTTTTCTGAAATTTTCCACTTTTTGTCAACTTTTCAGTTTGAGTAAGAGAATAATTAATTCAATTTAACAAAAATAATTGTTTAAACAATATATTATTGTCAATAATTATCTTCTCTCAGATAATTGCTCAAAAGTTGCTGTTTCTTCCTAAGAATGTTAACTTTTTTTCACTTTTTCGTCATGAATAAACAATAAACAAACCATAGAAAATCGATGTTTTTAAAAATTTCTTTATTTTTTGTCAATATATTTTTCTGCAATAAAGCAGTTTCTTGTTATATTCTATAATCTATCTTCTATATGAATCGTTGCCAATGTAACTTTTTTTGATGTAGTTACTGACACCCTTTTTGTTCAAATAAATATTCATATTATTCATATTGATTATTTATTTCTAAATAAAAAGTCAATGAAAAGCTGACCATTTCAGAAAACCCTGAAAATTGCTAGCATTATAATAAAAGAAGATAATTATTATTAATAATTGAATGTTAAAAAAGTTTTGACTGTTAACTTTCATTAATTATTATCCAACTAAGTAAAAAGTGGAAAAAAGTTAAAACTTTGAGAAAAAACTGCAAATATCTCAAATCAATATAGAAGATAATTATAATAAATTATTTTGGTTCCATTTTATTAATTATTACTATACTCAAATAAGAAGTCGAAAAAAATTTTTAAATTTCAACAAATAACCTCAAGTTTGTAACCTTATTCAAAAAGAATATTATTAAATATAATAATAAATTATTTCAACAATTATTTTAGTTCACTTAGTTAATTATTACCTCACTCCATTTAAAAAGTGGGCCAAAAGTGGAAAAATTTTAGTATAAACTGCAAAAGTTGACAATAAGTGGAAAATTTCGGAAAAAACCGCAACTTTCTAACTCTCATCTCGAACACTATTCTGAGAGAAAATTGCTGAAAAATTATTTCTTTACAATTAATGTTAATATCTAATTATTAGTAGAAAGTACTACTTTATGCATTAGAACCATTTTTATTTTTAAAAAACTACAAAACAATTATACTTAGCGCTAAAAACTTGAAAACCCCAATTTTTCACAATGGTGTTTTTTCGAGCTTCCATAAAACAAACTTATGGGGATGATATTACAAAAATAATTATAATTTGTATTTTATAGATATTTGTGAGCATTGTGGATTTATGAATAAAATGTATAAAAGCGACTTTTTTCTAATGGAAAATACGAAAGGAACTCCGTGTTAAACTTTATGGGGCTTGCGGAACCTCTAAATGTCATTCTTAAAAAAACGCACTTATTTTTTTGGTGATTTAAACAAATTTGGGGGCGACATGCATGAAAATTCTAAAGAAAACTTTTAAGTACCCTATTGCTCAGCCTGTCATAAATATTGGAGGCATAGGCGGGAGGCCCTTTTTCCTGCTAAAGAAATATGACCCGTACGGTCCATAAACATTACAAAAAATGGACTGCCTGCTTCAACATTGGGCACTTTGACCTAGGTCAGGTCTAGGTCCCTAGGCCTAGGAAACTCCTTCCTTGAAATTTAATAATTTAATTATCTCCACTCGAAGATGTAAAGGCCCTTGAGAATTCTCTCGTTGGACAGAGTTACGCAGTTTAAACTTGAAACCGTTTCAACTTTAAACGGTTATAGGAATTTGAGAAGAGTGCGTCATAGAGAGGGTTTCGTTGGCAAAAATTACAAACAATTTATGAACTTTCAAATGGATAGGAGTTGACATTTAAAAAGTTATGACTTACGAAATATTGAGATGAAGAATGTTAAACAGTAAGTGAATATCAGTTAAATATAAATATGTAGGTTTATACCTGCTCTAATATGGGAGCTTCCCCACTGCCAAGCGACCAATCGGGGAGGTGGCCTTGAACAAAACCTTGACTTTAATCGATGCACTGGTTCTCCGGCCCACCCGATGGACTCATAAAGTCCGTTGTCTCCAGAAGTACGCCTGGTTTGGATTTCCGGTGGTCCCATCACGTGTAACATGAAACGCTCATCACTGGGCATTTCTCTCCGAACTCCATTGATGACATTGTAGGCTACACATCTGTACTCGCCCTCGTCTGACCACATGATGTTTTCCAGCTTTAGTTTTCTACCACCGTATTTGTTCTGAGCTGGGTTGTCGATCATTTCCGGTGTGCCTCCTAACACATGTACCCATCTGTATTGCGAGGGCGGATTTGCGTCATATTCGGCACACTCGAAGGCATCTATGGTCGCACCCAGCGAAGTACTATTTACCACTTCTGGAATACTTCCGTTCAAAATTGGTTTGCTCACTTTAAGCTTTGGTGCATCTAAAAATTCAAATACCACTTTCAAAATTCAATTTAGGTATTCTATATAACTTTAAGGATTTTGTATGTGGTACATAAACAAATGGATATTTTGCAAATGTTACTAAACTGTATTAACATTCGTTTTACTAGTGTTCTTATACATTTGTTTCATAAGATAACACTAATCCTTATATATCTTTTATGATTTATGCAATACTGTTATGTATCTATTATGTAACAATGTTATATTACTATTCGAAAACGTAACACCTTAATAACTTTTTGTTGGTAAAAATGCTATAGAACTGTTCCAGAGTCGTTACAGAAAGTACGTTACATTGTTCCAGAGCTATTGCGTTACAATCAGGGTGGCCCTAGGTCAGGAAAAGACTGGACATCAGGGAATTTTGTTGTTCAGAGAAAGTTAGGCATTTTTGAAGCAGATTCACTATTAATCACTTTTATATCAAATAACTTTTTAGTCATTTTTTAAAGATAAAATCACTATAGTAGTTATCCACTACTGAATTCAGGTATATGCCTATTTCTCAATTTTCCTGAATTCTTTTGACGTATTTTAGGATATTATGAAAGATTTATTAAGAAGCGTTTCGAAAGATTTTTCGAACTGTGTAACAACGTTACAGAAAATTCGGTAAAACTAGTTTTAGCGCAATCACATTTTCAATACGGTTAGTTGTACGGAAAATTCCGTAATACTATTCAAGGTTTTAAAGAATTTCAAATATGTTAAGGTATTTTAGTTATATTTCAATCATTTATAGTAACATCAAAGGATTTGAAAGATTTTAAGGGATTCTTAACAATTCCAGACACTGTTCAAAAACTAAACAATATCAAGGGATTTCAAAAGTATTGAAACATTTTTGCGTATTTTAAAAGATTTCAATAAATTTTCAATTCAATTCCCTTTTTAAAAGGGATTTCAAAGGATTTTAATTATTTTACGCCATTTAGAGTATTTTAAAAGTTTTCGAGGCTTCAAAATATTTCACAAGATTTAGAAGGATTTTAAATATTGTATAAAAATGTAAGAGATATCCAAGATTTTTTTAATTAACCTGGATAAATTTGAAGGGATTTTAAAGTATTTAAAATATTTAATGGTATTTTAAAAGATTAAAAGATATTGTTGAGAGATTTAAACAAACTTCAGAGATTTCCAAGGATCCTTAATGATTTTAAGAGATTTAAAACAAAATGAAATTAAAATTCGAGGTTTTTAATGATTTTAAGGTATTTTAAAAGCGCACATGGTATTACAATAAAGTTTCCAGGATTTTAGGAATTATCATAAGGTTTCATGTAATTCCACGGTATTTTATGATATTTTAATGGATTTCAATAATTTAAATATTTTGAAGTGATTTCAAATTTTTAAGAGCTCTAAATGATTTCAGAGGGTTTCAAAGGATTATAAGGGATTCAAATATTTAAAGTGATTCCAAAGGATTTAAAATATTTCAGAGTATTCTTAAAAATTCCGCGGGATTTTTCAGAGCTTTCAAAATTTCAAATATTTTAACTGTTTTGAAATATTTTAGAAAATCTTAAAATATTTCAAGGAATTTTCAGTTTACTGCAGTAATTTTATAGGATTTTGAAGAATGGAATGCGCAATAAGTTTGAAAAGGTCGTAGGGTTTCAAAGATTTGAAGAGATTTTTAAATACTTTTTGCAATTTATATGAGTTCATATGGAATTTATCGCGAACTTTTATTAATTTATCCGGAATTTTGTAAAATACATTTGAATTCTTTGAAGGTCTCTTGAATTTTTTAAGTTCACTTAAAAGCTTTTAAAATCTGAATTTATTTAATTCTACTCAATTCAATGGATGTTTAGATTTTTTCAGTTTTTATTCAATTCATCCTCAAGTCTTTCAAATCCAACTTGGATTGTTAGACATTTCGTTAAACTCTTTTGAGTTGCCTTTAACTCCTGTAAAATAGTTTCAATCTTACTAAATCCAATTAATTTTTTTAATTATTTTATTGTCTGCAATTCGTTTCACGCGAATTTCGCTGAAATCAATGGTAATTTAAAAAAATGCCATTCATTTGGATGGGTTTTAAAGTCCTGTACATTTTTTTGTTTAAAATTCAACTGGAATTGTTATAAATTTCATCGAATTCTTTTAAATTATTTTTAATTGAAAAAAACATCAGTCACATTATCAATACACTTTTATAACTTTTAGCCACTGTTTGAATTAGAAATTAGTCACTTTTGAGTCATAAGTTAAATTTAAATAAAAAATGTATTCGACTTATAAAAAAATATATATTAAAAAAAATGTATCAGGAATAGAACTTTGTTTTTAAATTTTGTTGGCTAGGGAAAATAAAATATTAGTCAGCGAATAATCAGAAGAACGTTAGGGAAATAAAAAAATTAACTTTTGAGGCCACCCTTGCTGTAATTCTCCGTGATGGGATCATGAGTGACTAAAAGAAATTCTTTAACAAATTCCATAAGAAATTTAAAAAACTCTGTGGAGAGATTGGATCAAGGGAAATGACTGGTCGAATTTCAATATAGAATTTACGCTTTCTACTAAGGATTAGTTATAAAAATAACATGATTTTACTAACACTGAACATCCATTCTGTAATTCGCAGGGGGGCTGTCGCCAATAACGTTGGTAGCTTTGCAGGAATATAAACCAGCATCGTTCTTCTTGACGGGTTCGAATCGCAATTCCGACACAACCAAAGTGTTATTTTGATAAGTCCTGTTAGTCGAGGGAGCTACCATAACACTATTTGGTGCAGTTATGGGAGAAGAATCTTTGAACCATTTAATGGAAGCCACTGGGTTGGAATCAGAAATACATTTAAGGCTCATAAAACTTGCTGAATCTTCCAAAGCTGCCGCCAACATTCGCGGACTCGTTTCTATCTTCACTTCCGGTGAATCTGAAAACAAAATTTTCTTACTTTATTATATGCATTAGAAATAAATTATAATGAGAAATGCAGTACTATAATTTAAATTACTAAAGAGGCTTTTAAGGGGCCTTTCAAAAACTGGGTCACACTATCAGGGAGTTGGGGGTGACATAATGAATATATGTGAAAAACAGTTTTTTTACATTTTCACCCTTTTTTAAAGAATTCCTCTTTTTCTCCCGTTTCAAAGAAATTCAGCTTGAAAATTAATTTTCTTAACACTGAAAGTTCATAAACCAACCCTTTTCGGTTAAAAATACTACTTTGTTCAAAATTCATTTTATTGGTTGAAATTTCAAATTTTTCGTTGGAAAATCGATTTTTGTAGTAAAAAATTCAGAGAACTGGTAGATAATTAAACTAATTGATTAAAAATTCATTTTACTAGTTCAAGATTCAACTATTTTGTTTAAAATTAGTTTTTTGTTGTTGTTTGAAAATGTATGCATTTGGGTGAACATTTTTGTATTTTCTTGTAGATTTTTTTGTAGAAAATTGTTTATCTTGATATGAAACTTCAACCACTTGGTGGAAAGTTGAAATACTTTGTTAAAAGCTTATTTTATTAGTTGAAGATCCATCTCTTTAGTGGAAGATTTAACTACGTATTTTGTTGCAAAATCGTGTTGATTTGTTTAAATTTCATTTTTTGACCTTAAAAATTGTCTATTCTAATTTTGGTTTGAAATTTATTATTTTTAGCTTTAAATTCAACTATTTGGATGAAAATGAACTTTTTTGTTGAAAACTCATTTCCTTCTGGTAGAAAATTCAACTGCTTTCTAGAGATCGTCTTTATACTCGAATTCAACTGTTTTTCATTAAAAATTAAAATCTTTTGTGGTTGTACCTTTTTTTTAATTTAACTGTTTCTCATTTATAATTAAATTTTTTTTTATTGCAATATCAGCTATTAATTTTTTGTTGAAAGTTATTCTTGTTTGATTGAAAATTCAACTACCAGGTAATTGAGGTAATTATTTTTTTTTTCATTTAACTAAATATTTAGTTAAAAGTCTTCTTTTTTTAAATTTAGCTGCTTTGTTAAGTATTCTTTTTTAAATAGAAAATACAATAATTTTATTTAAAAGTAATCTGTCTTTCCAATTCAACGATTTTGTAAAGGATTTGTATTTTTTCAATAGAAAACTGGTCGTTTTGCACTGAAAATTCTAATTTTTTCGACAAAATTTGTCTTTTTGGCTTGAAGATTCAACTATATATTTAAAAATACAAGTTTTTGTGGCTAAAGTTTGTAAGTTGAAAACTATTTGGCCTAAATCGAACTGCTTGGTCTAAACATAATTTTTTTGTTTGGTGAAAATTCAAATACTGTGTCTTTCTTTGAAAACTTAAAATATTAGGTTTGTGCGTTTTGTGTTTTACTTTAGAGATTTATCAAATCAAATCGAAAAGGCTTTTGTATATGAGACGTCACTCGGGGGTGGGGGTCAAGCTTTGTGTGATGATCTGTAACGAAGAAGGCAATAATGAACAAAGTTTTCGGAATTGTGTGATGTTGTTTTTGAATGGCCCCAAAGAGCATTGAATGAATTTCATATTTAAAAAATATATAATGTCCATGATATCTAAGGTATTTAGTTAGTTACTATACGGAAAATTATTTTGATTTGATGAAAATAACGTACAGTGAATTTCCAAATGTGATTCTGCAATAGCAGGAACGGGACTCGAAGGATGTATGGAAATACATCTAATTGGCATTCCATGATTTTCTCTTTTTCCAAGAATTTTCAAAAGACTGTGGGCAGCCCAAGTTTTTGGATTGTCTACTTCTGTTGCATTTGTTTGATCTCTCAGTGGTTCAACTTCATCTCCGCCAATATACCTAAAAATAAAATAAGAAATTTCATTAATTATAGAAATTGTCATTAGTAAGTTTATTTAATTTTGGATAAATATTTGATTTAATAACTAACTACCATCGAACTACTTTCTCAAACATTGATTTCTTACATACAGATTAATTATTTTAGTTAGAAATTCATTTCATTGATTGAAAATTAATTTTTGAACTGAAAATTTAAAAACTATGCAGTTTTAAAGTTATGTATTTGTTAATAATTCGTCCTTTTTGATAGAACATTAATGTTGTTGCTTGAAACTTATTTTTTTCGCTGATAATTTAATGATTTAAATAAAAACAGACTGTTTTGTAGAAAGTTTCTATTTTTGGCTTAAAAATTTAACATTTTGAATGTATTTTTTTCTTTACTGAATACAAAATCTTTTCAAAAACTATTTTGTTAATTCATAAGAAACAGTCAGATTTTATCAAATCCCCCATCCATCCAAATGGTTTACGTTATTTTTGGAAGAACCCACAAATAAATTGACTATTCCTTAAAAATTATGTGTGAGGGGGGGGGGGCGATAAAAAATTAAGGAACCTTATAAAAGGGAGTACATGGCTTAAAATTTTATTTTAAAAAACTTAATATAGTCACTGCCCCTAAACAGTCGTATTATCTAATAAATTGGCGAAGAGTGCTAAAAATTAGGGGAGGGGCGCAAGAATTGTACTCTTACACCGGATATTTTATTGATAAAAAATAACCCCGTTTAATGCGATTTTAATAAATTCGGATTTAGATTTAAATCATATATTTATTTTTAAAGGTCTTCAAATCAGATTTTTTTAAATCGACAAAAATAGAATTGCCTCAGATAATTTCATATTTAAAAAAGTCAAATTGAATTATTTAAAATGAATTCGTCTATAGCTTGGTTTCAGGCGGGCGAAATAAACCACGTTTCTACAAAAGTGTCCTCTAAAAAATTCCTCAGCTTAAATTCCTCAATTTAATAGTTTCTTTTATTAGCCACTTAGTTGACCGGTAGATTTTTATCTCGATGACTAACATAATCATAGCTTTCCCTAGTAAAAGATAAAAAACATTGTAACTCAGGAAAAAGATTTTTACTTTTTTTTTAATTATCAGTTATTGCCGAAAAGATTATTTTAACGAAACAGAAGAATTCTTCTTTGAAGAAACTAAAATGGATGACCATCTTGCTTAATGTTGCTTAATTTTTAAAATCGAAATAATATTGCTGATGATGTAATTTCAAATATAAACATTTTTTTACGAAAACAATTTTTTAATCTACAAAAAATTTATTATTTATAAACTGAATTTTTCTTACTATAGTGTTTTACTAATTAAAAAAAAATGATTAAATTTTAATAAATGATGGATTCTTTTTCGGAGAAATATATTCTCATATAGAGATATAGAGACATGTTACAATTTTAACCTTTAAAAAAAAATAGGTAATGTTTTTTGACTGATAATATTTTTTCTAATTCTTAAAATCATTCTAATTATTTAAAAAATATTTTGTTATTAAAATCAAATTTTCAAATATTTAGAATTCCCTGCGAAGAATACTCTAATTATACTATAATCTAGATTCTAGAATCAAGGTAAATATAAGAATTTCAGTAACGGACGATTCCATAACATGTCGACGACCTGCCGGCTGATTACGTACAGAGTCAGTGGAGCATGTTAACTTCAATTTTTATTTATATATTCGTTTACTTAATTTACTGGAAAGATATTATTCAAGAACTCATTTTCTTTCCTTTTGAATCATTAAGCTGACTTTTTACAAAAAATTTAATTAATACAAAAAAAGTTCCAAAAAAATTATAGCAAAAATTGTAAATAATAAATCAAGAAATTATGAATATTTATTTTAAAATAAAGATTCATAAAAACATATATGAACAAAAATCTTCTGGCAATTTCCTCTCGAATTTCCTGGAGTGAAATAGATATTTTTATATATTCTATTTCTGCTTCTTTGTGTTTTCTAATCGCTAATCAGTCTAATTAAGCCTACAAGCAAATTCTATTTCTGAAGTGGGTTCTTCTCGCAGGAATGTTAAGAAAACATAGTCATAAAACAAAAAATGCAGTCTTCTTCCAAGTTCTAAATCTAAAACTGAAACTGAAACATAATACTGAGCTATAGTCGGGCGAGGGAATGCGAGTTAAAAAAATAGTACAAAAAAGAGTCTAGGGCTCTTGAAGACCGAAGAGGTACAAGATGCCCGAGTACGCACCCACTATTAGGCGAGTTTAGATAAGGTGCGGCTAAACCACTGGAGTACTAGACCATGAAGTTAAAAGACAGACCATGGACAGCCCTTTCCTGCATAAAGACGACGTTCCGGATCTTGCTCTGTTTACGGTTACGGGAATATGAGCCATGGTTTGCAATTTCAAGAAAATTATAAAGCTTTCTTCAGAAAAAATAAATTCGAAAAATACATACAACATATACGTTATACGCTGCCGATTGCGACTAACCGCGGGAAAAAACGGAACGACAAAATTGCGGATTCACAGTTTATGCTTTAGGGGAGGACACGTTGTTGACAACTGTGCTGTTATTTTATACAATTATATTAAATTATGTCCCCATTCGCTAAATCCTGCATTTAGAAAAGTGTATTTATATCCGTGGCAATGTTCCTTCGGGTAATAATAGTCTAGGCTATTATTGGAACACGGCTGGCTTTTCTTTCAATTTCTTTAAGGGCCATCCATAAATTACGTAACAGCTTTCTTTTTTAGGGGGGGGGGGGGGGGTCGGGAAAATATCGAAATCTGTTTCCTCATAGGAAATCCATGTATGTATGTTTTTAAAGTTTATTGGTATAATTGTATAGATTAGTATTTTAATTTTTTTTCCATTATTCTGTAAAACCAAATCCATAAAGATGTTTTTGTTTAGCCATTTTTAAATTAGTACTGCTCGAAAAATGGTTCATCATTTTTGAAGTTTATTTGGTTAAGCTAAGATATTAGAAAAGATTCTAAGGGATTTCAGAGGATTTCAGTAATTTTAAAGGATTTTATAGATTCTAAATGAGGTATTTTAATGCATTTCCAGGATCTCAAAGAATTTTAGAGAACTTCAAATATTTCAAGAGATTTCGAGGAATATCATCAGACTTTATCTAATTTTATGTAATAAAATAATTTGAAAATATTTAGGGTATCACACAGAATTCACAGGAATTATCTAGAGATTTAAAAAAGATTTCATGCGGCTTTGAACAATCGCGGATAGTTTGGTATATATCAGTAAATTCAAGGGACTTTAAGACTCTGGTAAATTTTATTTTTATGAATTTCCTACAAGGAAAAAAATAGCAATGAATGAAGAAAATATCGGTATGTACGAATACGGACGAACAATATTTTCGTGATTCAAGAAAGTAAATGATGAAAATAAGGTTACTTCAATCTATGTAGTACAATTTTTTTTACGAGAAATATTTTATTATATCAAGAAAATATTGTATAGTTCGTATTTGTAACAAAATTTTCTTGGTTGAAAACTAATTCTTTATTTCGTGCAGGATCTCAAAGGATTTCAAGGGCTTTAAATATTTCAAGAGATTTAAAAGAATTTCAAAGAAAAACATGGAATGGCATGTAACTTCACGGAATTTCGAAAGGATTTTATAATATTTTAATGAAATTTCAAAGAATTTACTCTCAAGAATTGAGAGATTTCAAAGATTTTAAGACATTTTTAAAATTGTAAGGTATTTCCAAAGCAATGTCAATAAATTTTATATTATTAAAAAAAGTTTAGGTGATTTTGAAACATTCCAGAGAATATTCAAGAGTTGCCGAATTTCAAGGAATAACATCATAATTTATGCAACTTCACAAGATATCAAGGGATTTTATAATATTTTAATGGAATTTCAAAGAATTTGTTTAGAAGGATTAAGGGATTTTAAATTCTTGTTAAAAATATAAATTTAAGAAAATTATTTAATAAAAGTTTTGAATAAATCTTATAATCCCGTTATATATTAATAAATAATTATAAATATGTATTAATAATCTTAACAAATTGTAAAAATTTAAATTTTGTATTAATATTTTCTAATAGTCAGACAGAGCTTTTTATACTTTTTAATTTTTGAAGAGTGTTGCATGTTTCGTATTGTTTTTAATGTTTTTCTTTTCATTGTAATAATTTCTGATACTTAGGTAATTCGTGACGTAACAAAGAAGAAGGGTGGAGGGTCCCCCGAGAGGCTATCACGGAAAAATCTCAGATTGCCGCTCTGGAAGTCTTAGGAGAACTCTCTGAGGAACTCTTGGAACTCTTAGAAATATTGTAAATCTTTCGTCAAGTGTGCAGCATTCACACCAAGAATATCAATGCCTCGATCAGACGAACTAACAGCGAACTCCACCTGAACGCCGGGAGTCCCATCGGAACTCCCGGCAATTTCGAACAAATCTTGGAACACTCGATACGAATTCGATTCAGGCTGCCGCCGCATTCATAGTTTTAAGATTTCCAGACTTCTCAGTTAGGAGCCCCTTGGGGGGTCCACGACACTTTGTTGAGACATGTCACATAAAGGTGAGGAGGGGTAAAAGAATCACAAAAAATGTGTTAAGTAATTTATGGATGGGTCATTTCTGAAGGAGGAGTCATTTTTATGACTAAAAACAATTGAATTTGAAGTTTTTTTAACTCAATTTTTCTTAAGGTTCTAAAAGGATAAACTTTAAAACTAATGGTACACATGGAATCATTGCATGTTTTAAAACCATTTGAAGTAATTTTAAATACACTGAACAAAATTAGCATTAAATCTTGATTCATGAAAATTGTTCTTTTGTCAAGAAAATTTTGTTATTTTTCATATTTGGCTCTCATTTAAACATTTAAAGCCCATGGAATTAAATTGTAATTTCTTAAAACCCAAAAATATCGAAATATCTGAATGGAAATGTTTATTCAAATGGATGCAATTCCAAATTTAAAAAAGGAAAGAATTTTAAATGCAGCCATTAAAAACTGAACAATTTTAATTTCATGCTTAATTCAAAATCTTTTCAAAATTGACAATTTTTTTAATGAATCGCTACAGTTTGTACAGTTTTAATTTAAAAACAACCTATATTATATATTTGTGGGTTTCAATATCATGATAATTAACAATGTTTAAATTATGAAATTTAATTCATTCAGCACTAAGTTCGGACCAAGAACCACGTCTCAAAGGAAAAAAAGTTTTCTGTGACTTAAAAATTGAAGAAAATATCTTTTTTCAAAAATGGTTGGGTTTGAATAAAGCATGATTTATTTTTTGACTTATTTTTTTAATTTTGAAAAGGGGTCGTGTACATAATGCACATAATAATCCTTTGTTTTAAATAAAGACTAGAATAAAATTGCCTTAAATCGAAAAGGGATACAACGATATAAACAAAAGAAAAAGGTGTGATGTATTATGTACACGACCCCAAAGAATTAAATAATCCTTAAACATAGTTATTTCTTTTAAAAATGTTTTAATTTAAAAAAATTGTTTCAACTATTTCAACCATAGAAACATTTACTTTCGAAATTGAAAACGGGATAGCTGTAAAGAACTTTTCCTTCGTGTAAACAAGCAATCATTTATTAAAATTCAACGCGGTCTGAAGTAACAGACAGAAAAAATGCAATTGCATAAGACAGTGATACAATCATTTTTGTTTAAGTTTTAAAATGTTTTAACTAAAAATAATATTGTTTATTTGAAATGAGATGTTCAGTAATGTTGTTTTGATTTTTAAATCATGAAAAACGATTTTTGTTCAAAAATATGATTTTTGGTACGCCAACTACTTGAAACAACTTTCAGTTTGAGAGATTTATTAGTATAAATATACAATATAATAATATCAATATATAATAATTGAAATTATTATTTCAAAAAATGTATTTTATAACTGAAATTTTGCATTGAAAAGCTTATACTTATTCTTCTATAGATGAATTGTTCAAGTTTTAATAATTTACACTTGAAATCCATTCATTTGCGAATTTCAAATTGGACCTTACAGTATTCATAATTGAATTCCTTAAATGAATCATTCACATTTGTAAAATGTCAAATAAAAATCATATAAAAGTGAAAAATTTTTAATTGTAAATGAAAATGGAACTGTTCAGAATAATCAAAAAATGTAATGTACAATTAATTTTGAAATAAATTAAGTAAATTTATAATTTATTACGCTATATGGAATAATATACAATAGGTCCGTTTAAATCTGAACGACTACTAATTGCAAGCATAAAAAACTGACTTGAGAATTACATTTTTAAAGGCATTTAAAATTGAACAAATCGAACACTCAACAATTTTTAATCGTCTTTGAAAAGGTTTTTGCTACGTGTACCGAAATTTTGGTATGAATAGCCGGATTTTTTCGTTACAAATATTGGGACCTGGAAAAGGGATTATCCGTATTGAAAATTCGGTGCAAACAGTCAGTTTTGTCAGTACTTCTAATGTAAAATGTTCAAATTTTCAAAACTAAAACAACATTTCATTCTACTTTCTTATTCTTGTACTTAACAAAAAATTAAATAACCCAGATTTCCTAGAAGGCTAATAGAATTCTGTTCGATTTCGACCCGTACCCTGAGAAATGAAAATCATCGTTTTAATTATTTATATGTCAAAAAGCACATGTAGAACCTTTTTCCATAACTCATTCCTGTAAGACTCATTCGAACGTGATTGGACGTTTAAGTTAATCGAGCATGATTTTGAAATTGCGTGGCTAACAGGAAAGGAATTCGGAATTCGGATCACTTCCGCAACACGTCATATTCTAATAACTATACTTTCCATCTTGATGAATGAGTCTAAATTACGATTGTAGGTAAAACAATGTGAAAACCTCATTTTCCATTATGGAATCGAAATGCTGATTAACGAATCGCTTATCACCGGCCACCGCTCTGAGGGAATGAGACATGACCGTACATTATTAGAAAACCATAATTATGATGTAGTGGTTTTCGGAATTTATAAGCTATAACGGTATATATTAGAATTAGAGCAATGCGGTATTTAAAAGCACATTACAATACACTTACCACTTTATGAGGGCTGGCGGATTTCCGTATCTGGAAACGCAGGAAATAGTTGCTTCCTGGCCTTCCCTCAAATTTAGGGCTGTGTTCAAAAGCGCTCCGTTGTACTCCAACCGTGGCTTCCTGGGGTTCACTGAATACAAATCAGGACATTAGAAAATTGCCCTGCTTCATAAAAAAAACCTGTCTTCAGGGTTAAAGACGATAACTGATTATAATTACTCATAATAATTAGTTATCAACTTCTGTGCTATGGCACAGTAATATTCACTTCCGTCAAGGACGTTTAAAAAATGTCAGCAGTCAATTTAAAAAAAAATTTATTGTATTTACATAAATATAACGTCTGAATCATGCACACATTTTTAGAAACAACTCGTGGTTTGCCGTATTTGCATATTTATGAAGTTTTTATTTTTGCGTTTTTGTGTAAGAAAAAAGTGTATTTTTTTACTGAATGCAAGCTAATGCAATTCTTGTTTTATTCAAAATTGATTTTTTTTGGAATTTTCAGTTCTTATTATTATTTTTAGAAAGTAGGGATTAGTACGATACAGTTTTATCAAAGTCAGTAAAAGATTTATTCTGCCGACCTTGGCAAAGAAAACTAAGTACGCATATGTATATTAGAGTCACTCATATTAAAAGGAAAAATATTATTTTCGAATCTGAACAAGCGCACTAACTTCAGTCGACACAGTTTTAAAATACATGATTTATAGAGTTCCCCTATTTGAGTTTTTTCTTTTTATTGATTTTCTCAATATTTTGAAAATGCGTGCATTAAATTCTTATAAATACAGAACTATCTCCTTAAACATTACCATCATTGCAAACAATGTAATAAAAATGTTGAAAATCATTTTCAAGGAAAATAGTAATTTTGTCCTACTTGCTTCACATTTTTGTATAAGAATTTGAAATGCGGGGTGCCAATATATCAAAATATAATAAGGGGCCTTTATTGTATTTTGTTATATTGGCACCCCGTATTTCAAATTCTTAGAGAATAATGTGAAACAAGTTGGTTATTATTATTTTCCTTGAAAATATTTAAAAAATAAATCTGTTTAGGGAGGAAAGGTGTCCGCAAAATCATAAAAATCCTTACTTTGGAGGGTGGATACCAAATAATTTCTTACGTAAGTGTCTTTTTCCCAATTATAAAAAAAATATGCTGATTAAATCCTGTTTTGGCGGTTGAAATTACTTTTTATACTATTACATACATTATATCATTGTTTGTTTTATTGTTTTTATTATGTAATATTTCATTTTGTATGCTACATATATACGTCAAATAAATATAGAGTCGAAGAGTAAAACATTCTTGAAACCTGGTGTAAACCTTTAATGAAATATCCTGGAGTCCCTGGAAATCTTTGCAACCCTTAAAATCCCTCGAATTCTTTCAAAATAATTTTAAAAATCACTTAAAATTTATTATATGATGTAAACATTTTTTGAAATGCTTTGAATTACATAAAAATAGTACATAATCTCTTGAAATTCTTTGAAATTGATTCCATTAAATCTTTTTATCTGTTCAAATCCTTGAAATACAATGAAAACTTTCGACATATTACGCACGATATCTTGAAATCTTTAAAAAGTCATTAAAATTTTTCAAAATTCCTTTTAAATTCTTCATATAATATCCGGAAATCCATTAAAATTGCTTGAAATCTGTGAATCCCATTAAAACCCTATTAAAATCCCTTAAAATCCTTCGAAATTTGGGAAAATATTTTGGTATCTCTTGAAATCCTTTGAAATATTTTGAAATACTGTGACTTCTTTACAAATATTTCGATATATCTTAGAACTACTTAAAACGCCTTAAAATTGTTTGTGATACGTAGAAATCGTCCTTAATTCCTTAAATCTTCTAAAAATCATTAAAAATCCGTTGAAATGTATATGTATATATATTAACTAAAAATATAAATTTTACGTAAACGGGGAAGGGGTCATAATAATATTATGAATCCTTGCAACAAGGGAGGAGGGGATCCAAAATTTTAAGTCATGCTTACGTAATTAATGGAAGTAAATTTAAAGAGTTACTTATTATAGAAAACGTGGGACAAGTACAAAAATTATTATTTAAGAATATTTACAATCACGGTATTATAAAAGAGGATAGTTTTATATGTATAAAAACCTAATTTATGCATTTTCAAGCCATTAAAAGTAAATTTTAATCATTTTAATAATTTTGAATTATTTAAAAAAAATTTATTTTTTAAAATGGTACAACTTAGGCTAGTGTGCGTGTTCAGATTCGAAAACAAATTTTTTTATTACCCTAATGATTTCTTTTTTTGAATTTTGTCTTTTGAGCCTTTTCTCAAAAGCCATTAGGATTTTCATGTTTTTCGTGACACAAATTTAAAGCATCACGAATATTCACTTTTTTATAATATCTCTTCGTAAGATTTTGGTTTCAAATTTCTGTTTGTGGAATTTTAACAATATTTTTTTAGAATTGTGTTCAAATGAAGGGGATTATTTTCAAGAGGAATTATATAAAATGGGTAATGAGTGGAAATGAAAAACATTCTTCAGATTATAAATCAGTTTGATATGCCAAAAGAATTTACATCACCGTCATTGAATGATTCCGAAATTTTACCCCCCGTCAACATATCGTGTTGTAATTTCGCCGAAAGTGGAACGGAACACTTGTTTCTGACTTGCGGGCGTCTTCGCGCTTTGTCTCAATGAATCGAAAATGAGTTTGCGCCTTCCGAAAGGAAAGTTGTTACTCGTGTCTCCTTTAAGTACAGTTTAATGTAAAGTGATTAAAAATACACGTTTTTGAAGATAAGTGAAATAACGCATTCATGAAGTAATTAGGCTCCACTTTTCATTATCTGTCAGTTAAGCTTATCGCGAATGAAGAAAAAAAGTATTTTAAATTCATTTCGAAAACTATTTTCTTTTTTTAATTAAAGGCCATTGCAAATGCTAAAACTGATTTTGTTTCAATTATTCCCTTGTTATAAATTGGTATTTCTTTTTGAACATTTAGGAATATAATACTATTTAAATGATTTCAGTTGTTTTTCATCAATGTAAATTACTGTAAAAAAATTGGTGTTTTTTTACTACAATTTTAATTAAGTACGAACAAAGAAGAAGGAGTGGTAAAATTATTCAATCTTCTAAATCTTCTGATTTGCAAGTTCTTAGCTGCTGCTCTGTATCTCATTTACCTACATATTTAACTTTTTGTGCATTTCATGCACCACTGAATCTGAAATCAGTCTCAGATAAATTAGTTAAACTTAGAATAATAATAATATTTTTGCGTTAAGATAATAATTTTTAATATTTACAACAGAAAGGCATTATTTTTCTCAATAATAAAGGAAGCATACATTTCTCTTTCTTGTAATAAATATTATCATAATTTTATGTGCATTCATAAATTATCTATCTAAAATTATAAAAAAGTATATATTATACAAAGAAAATTAGGAATGATATGTTAAAATAAATGAATCACTCTACCAAATCTTGCCAAATATGTCGAAACATATTTTTGTTGAACATATTACATAATTATACTTGAACCGTGCTCAAGAATTGTATGTAGGATTTTGTAAAATGTACCATTTAGTTTTTGAGTATCGTTGATTTTTTAGTATTTTAAAGAGAGCGTTCTTCAAGTGAAAGAAGTAATCTGACTGGATATTTTTACGAAATAGACTTTACAGTTTTTTCGTTAAAACGGCGTTGGTAGCTGCAAAGAAAGAAAGGGAATGTCTATTCTTTTAACAATTGTATATCAAATTATGGATAAAATATGCTAATTTTACGTAAAAACTAAATATAAGTAAATTTTCAAATGCATACAATTTCGTTGATCATTTAAACATCCAGAATAATCTCCCAACTATTTTTAATTGTTATTCCTCCATTAGGACATAAAATTATCAATGAAAATTAAAGAAAAAATAATAAATGATAAACGGAAATAAAAGAATGAATATATAAAACTGCCGAAAGTCAAAAACCATCATTAAAAACTAAAAATAACAGTATGCAACTTTTCTATATTTACAGGCGGTTCTCACGATGCCTGCCTGTCAATTCAAGTGGAATCAGAACAGCTGTACTTGAAGTCTGAATAAGCAATACAGAAACATGATCTACAGGCTCAGAAGACAGAACCTTTAAGAACGGAACAAAAAACCCTCCCAACCTAAAATAACGCTAAGTGAATTATGAAAAAATTCTTCAATTTACAGATTGACCCTACTAATTAATATCTTTGTTTCTCTAGTTCTCGGCGTATATTTAAAATATTTGCATAGTAAATAAACGCGTATGTTTTTTGACAATCATGAGAGTATTTTTAACTGATATGAAATACTCTGCGCAAACAGTTTTGAGTTTTTTCTATTCAGAAACGAATTGAAAGATTTTAAAGATTTTAAAGAATCAAATTAAAGAATAAACAATGTAACAACTGAGAATCAAATATAATTTACAAAAACAGTATAGAAAGTTGAGAAATTATAGAAATTTTTACCAATAGATATTATAAACTTCCGCTTTTTTAAATTTAATTTTTATATGCACTTAATTTCTTGCTTGTAAATTAAGATATTTTCATGAACCAAAAGTTTTGCACTCTAACTTTCTTCTACACATCCCATAAATAATAATAATAATAAATGAACATAAATATTCTAAACGTTTTTGAGCATTAAAATAAATGGATAAAAATTGTTACAAATCTATTGTACTTAGATATTTGGTGAAAAATGTATAATAAAATATGTACATGTAGAACTAAAAAATAAATGTAACCGAAGTATAAAATTAAAAAATGAAAGTGAAAAATTGATGCATTTGTTGCTAAAAATATTACAAGATTAAAACTCTAGTTTTTTCAATGCAAGAAGTTGGGGTTGAAATTTGACGAATATAAATATTGTAAATGGAACAAAAAGTAATACTTTATTCACAATTAAACAGCAGTTTTCAAAATAATTTATTTATTAAAAAATCGCACAGATTTTATAAGTTTCAAATGCTTTAAACATATGAAGAAGAGTTTATACATTAAAAAATATGAATTTGAAGAATGAAATCCAAAAATAATGTATTTTCATTACTTCTGATTTATTTCAAGTTTATTCAAAATAGTTTGATGAAACATACTCATACAATAAATATTAAATCTTGCAGAATTTAAATCTTTTTTCAAAATATTTGAAAAATATTGTCAGTTTGGAAAATAATGGCCAGCTGAAATCCAAACATCAGAGGAATTTAGAAATACTTTTGTTTTATTTTAAATAACTAGACAGAAATTATTTAATAAACAAACAATTTTCCTAGAGTCAGAAATTAAAAATTTTCTATCAAAATTCAAACACCAAATGTTACAATCCAAATAAGAAAAATTTCAACAAAAAAATAAGTGAAGAAATTAGGCGCCAAAATATAAATCAAGAAGTTAATAAATGCAAGAATTAATATACTTGAACGAAAACAGTTTCTAAATGAAAACATATTCTAAATGAAAAAGTAATTAAAAATTGTATCTCACCTCTTACAAGAAGTCGAGCAGGGTATGAGGTAAGAGCATCCTGACGAGTAAAATCTCCCGGGGTAACTTGGCACTCCCAGGTTCCATCATCAAAATCCAAAGATGCTCTTCTTATAAGCAAACTGCAATCACTATCACGACCTCCAACCCATTCATATTTATCCGGATGCATTCCAACAGGTTTCCGGTCTTTTTGCCAAATACATTGTCCCCTCTTATCTTGTACTTTGCACTTCAGCTGAACATCATCTCCCGATGATACTTCCTGATAATTATCAGGAGTTTCTACAAATCTCTGCTCTCCATTAACATCCAAAAAAATTCCCAGGGAAATCGCAAAAACAATCCAAACCGAGCTTATCATCTCGTCTAATAATTTTTTGCTCAGTCACAAATCAAATAAATTTTTCAAATCCTTTTCATTGGCATATTCACCTCTGCTGAACAGTCACAAATTCATTATCAAAAAATTTTAAAGAAGGAGATGCTTTTATTTGAAAAAGTAGAGATCAATTTTTGACTAATGTTCACTATATCACAATCACACTTGAAACTACAGCACTTGATCACTTAAATAAAATACGAAAGAAAATAACAAAATAATCCAAAGCGGGAAAATTGATTGTCACATCCCGTGAGAATCACTTTGACAAATCAATTTGCCAATTCATCGAGTTCCGTCTTTTTTTCATCGCTGAACTTAGATCCTTCGATTTTTACTCGGCAAGGAACGGTTGTCAAGTGACCGTCGATTCGAGGGGAAATTCAAAACCGTTTCAGTTCAAGTGGCGCCATCACGAGGCCTGTTTCATATCCGAGCGGGGAAATACCCGAAAATTTGAACGCAACGCTTTCTAAACTGATGCCTTGGAACTGTGACTTCTGGGAGTGATTAATATTAATTCGATGTACAATGTTTACATGGAAGGAAGGAAGGAAATCACGACTAGTTTTACTTTTAGGGGAGAAGAGGTCGAAAAGACCTCAAGGAGAGGATCTAGGGCGAACAACAATGCGGGAGGCACTAGGTGGAACTGAGTCGGAGTTAGCACTAGGTTCGAAGCGGAAGACGGACCCCAAAGCGGACCCATGCGTGCGTATCCAACCCTGTCTCCTCTGCAGCTATCCTTATTATTCGAGCGTGTTATCATTATGCCATGGTAGGCTAAGCTTTGCTGCCCATCTGGTTTCTATATGTGTTTCACGTGCCCGATGTTATGAGGCTCCAGCTCCAGGACTCAAGTATAAGTTTGCGAGTCATCACGTATTCAGGTATTGAATCCGAAGAAGCAAAGAGGTGCACGTTGCACGCTCAATGATGCGAGGAGCCCTTCCCTAGTACCCACTGCGGTAACTGCTTGCATATATTATAGATATAGCTATACAGATATACAGATATACATATCAAGTATAGAAGAGGCTTGTTCTACTTCATCTTGGATGCATCTGGTTATCTGGTGTATAGGGATGAGACAAAGAGGAGAGTTCAAAAAAAGAGGCTATACTATATAAAAGCAAAAAGGCGAATCATCATTGAAGCTTGAAGGAGTAATAGGACTAGTTGCTAGAGATATAAACGTTTATTACGCGGAAGAATTTTTAGCTGATTTGATTTAGAGTGAGGTGCGATGATTTTAATGCATATGGACATATAGTGGTAATTGGATGAATTGCACATTGCAGAGGCAGAAGAGGCTTTTATATTATGATTGGTTTTTTTTCAATATGAATTTAAATATGAGATGAGTGTGCGAAAATTTGATAAAAATGACTGGCCATTTGGCAATAATGAAAAAAATAAAGTCGTTCATCATTTAAATTTCAAAGAAAAATGTAACTTTCTTTATAGAGTTAGGTTTGTGGAATATTTCAGTGTGTATTTTAAAAACAAAACAAAATTCTGATCTTTTCCTGCGAAGCAAACATTGTTGAACGTCATTAAGAATTTAAAAATAAAATAAAAAGGGCATAAAACTACAGTGAGGCCATAATTTTTAAATCAATATTAAAAGAGTCATATTAAATTTCAATTTTATTATCAGAAGATATTAAAAGATTATTTAGTTAAAATAATAAGAAAAAAATAACCCTAAACTTAATAAAATTTAAAATAATGTTTACATTTTTTTACCAAGTTTGAGACCGTTTAAGCCTGATCAATTTTAATTCGGGGAAGTTAAGAAATAAAATAACCCGTATATAAGTTTATTCCTAAAGGGACTTCTTAATCAGACAGCTAGAAACTATTTAAAACCAAATATTAAAAATTCAACAATTTTGAAGGAGTTGCCTAGAAAATTGTAAAATTTAAGATAGGAAATCTTCAGAACTGAATTGTTTTCAATTGAATACATTAAAAAGTTTTGTAACGTTCCTGATTGAGCATTTAAGGAATAAGAAACTTTGCAATAAATAGTTTTGAATTCAAGTTTTCAAAGCTGGATAATTTTAGATTATAAGCTTAAAAAATTATAATATTTTAGTAAGAATTAAAAATCAAATAATTCCAAAGTACGTTTAAAATTGAAGAATTTCTAAACTTAGGCTTTGAATCTTAGTTCAAAAAATTAATCATTTTCGAATTGTTCAACTTGCTTTATAAATTTCAATCATTTTAGTTTATTAAAGTGCATAAGTAATGGCTGAGAATAAATGATAAAGCATTTTATAAGATTTCAAACTAACGTATATACTAAGGGGGCTTCTTCTATAAACCACGAGGCCTAATTTTATCCACTTTTTGATCCCTCCCACCCTCCAATTTGGTTCACCATGGCATTCTCGTCTAACCCGCCTAGAGTGCTACATGGTTTATTAAAGGTCCCTAATTGACTGATTTGATTAATTTTGTTCACCTAGTAGTAGGCTTCAATAAATAAAGCATTCAGACAGCGTTAAGGTAAATAAATGAATCGAGGCATAATTGTTTTTCTTTAAGGGGATCTGCGAACATTTAATTTAATTATATTAAAATATTATAAGGATCGTTAATATATTACGTAAGTCGTAAGTTGTTCTTCTCTTGTGAGAATTCTCCACTATAATTAGTCGGTAGAATTTTAGTTTCAAGTCTCCCTAAATATAATTTTAAAATTTAACAAGATTAACATAATTAAAGAAAACTATCTTGCCCTCTTTTTTCTATTTTCTATGTTTTTTTTATACTAAAATACCATAGCTTCTTGTACCGCGGAAAAAAACAATTAGATGATTTTAAGTTCACGGAGCGGCAAGAAACAATACAAAACGAAAGTCTTCTAGTAATTATCGTTTACAAAATGATTTTATGCTTTTGAAATTAAAATGTTAACTACTTATTTCAAGGTTCAACTATATATGTCTTTGCAAATAAAGAAATACAAACTGAGTTTTTAATAATACGTTGTAAAGTGAATTGTAAAATTTTGCATAAGAATGTTGATATTAACTTTTAACTTGAATATCGTTTTTAAATTTTATTAGAAGAATACTTTTTTGGGGGATTTATTATAAAAATTTCAAATGACGTTTTAATCAAAGATACCAAGGTTCACGTAACAGGGATACAATTGGATGTTTCAAAAACGCAAAAATTGTTTTTTCCAAATATATTTTAGTTTTATGCATTTTATTTATTACTGTTTTTATGTTTTCATTAAAATTGAATATCTGGGTCAATTAAATACGACATTTTTCAAACAAGCAGTAAAGATGTCACTGAATGAACTGTTTTTATGTTCCACCTATACATTTTTCCAGGTATATTGAAAAAAGTTTGGATAAATTTGGAAAATTTGATTATTTTGTAAGATTCAAGTATAGACTCTCTAAGTTCTCAAGTAAACTTCAAACAATTGGCAATTTGAGGAGTCCAAAAATTTAAACGCACTTTATATTATGAAACGCTGAAAAGTTCGAATATTTGAAAACTGGTAACAAATTCACTCAAACTTTTTTCTCATAGTATACTATTTGTTATACGTGGTATTAATACCAGTATTTTCTATGCCAGTAATTATTTTTAAGGACACGTCAATCCCTAACCTGAAACGCAGTTAAGAAATATTGAAACCTTGGGACTCGCAGTGTAATTCTGGAAAATTGTAAACAGTGTCAAGGAGAAGTAAAAATGAGTATCTTACAAAAATTTATTAAAAAATTGTGCCTAGATGAATGTGAAAAAATGGAATATAATGTGTTAGTTTTTTGCAATTTTGGTTTTTTAATATTTTTTAAATAGATCGTTTTTTAATCTGATTTAAATTGCGTGAAGTGAAACTGATATTAATGTAATACCAGTTAAAATATCAGGGAGGCTTATTTATTTTACAGCAAAAATTGGGATCAGCTTAGTTTTTGGTTTAAAATTGTATCTTCATTCTCCTTATAATAAAAATATTTTTTATACGTTTATCAATTTTTCACTAGGGAATGCAAAATTATACAGCCACCTTTTTAAAAATATCTAAGGTTTTATTTGCAGGTATGATGTATGTTTTAATTAGCATAAGATTCGATGAATCAAACCTTGTAGCTATCCTATAAATAATCCCTGATGACTGAATTGGTCTCGAAACATGTTGTTTCCCTAGTGGTATAAAAAATACGAAATGAATAAGAAAAAAGTATAAGTTAAAAATTATTTAAAAAATGTATTGGTATAGTTTGTCTTTTCCCTTTTTCACTCTTTTTTTCTTTGTTATTTATTTGTCTCTAATGAGTGCAAAAGGATTTAGTTTGTAAATCTAATTTTTGAAATGCGAAACACTTTCCATTGTCTTTTCACAGAAACATCAGATAATCTAAGAAGAATAAATACAAGATATACAGTAGAGACTGCTGCTGAGCTAGATAATGAAGAAAATCATAGGCTGCTTCATGTCACCCCTTCAGGACCGAGTTCACCGTTCTCGGGGAGACATTGAGCATGGGGCGCAAACTAGCTCAAACTGGCGCAACAACTGTTCAAAAAGCGTTTTTAAGCCATTATCAACAAAAAGGTCTATCGAATCCAGACTAGAGAACATACTCTTAAATTGTATGATGAAAGACACGCTGGTGGTTCTTACACCCTTAAGAAAGTGCTCCAAGCATATCAATATACATGCTCATGTTGCTAGCTCGTAAAAAATTTAACTATAGCGTTAGTCCCACGACATATGGGCCAAGACTCTCTACATTTCTAGCAACATTCGATAAAAAGTAATACAGCGCTTGATTCTTACCATATGATTGCAAGAAATCAGTATGGGGATCATTGAGGGTCGATATCTCGAAACATCTTGATCCCAAAGTAGTATAAAGAAGACGGAGAAAGAAAAAATAAAAGGGAGTAAGATTGGTTTAGTTGCCTCTTTCCTATTTTCTCCTCTTGTTTTCCTTTGTTATATGTCTATCTTTAATGAGTCATATACAATGTTGTTTATAAACATATGTCTCCTTGAAAAGTATTTTTTTTTTTGAGTCATTTGGCATGCATTGAACTTTTTGAATATATAGTTTTTTCAAACTGACTTTTGGATTCATAATATTTGACCCTTTTTGTTAAAAAATAATTTTTTTGCACAATTTCAACTTGTTTAATATCGTGTATCCAAATTTAGTCTCAAAAGAGTATAAGGATCATTTTCGTGGTTCTGGATGGCTCTGGATCGGGATCCGATAATAATAATTTTTACACTAGTACTAGTTCCCTAATGACACCAGCGGCTGATTTATATTTACAATTGGATATACAGCCTACTCAGCATTTTAATTTCAACGACTATTATCGATCGCAAAATGATCCCTAACCTTCAGTGGCGGTTGATAATAATTACCATATTTATCTAAGTCGTAATAATCGAGGTCCACCTGGAGGTTCTGGTTCGGGCTAACAAAAGTAAAAATTCTACTTGACTTAATTCTAGATCAATCTAAAAATGGACGCCCCCTTCCCCAGATTACTCCCTTCATCACCGAGTGAGTCACGCCTACCCCGAAAGGGAAATGGCTTCATGGTATAATTAACAACACAGTCCCACAAAAAAATCGGCAACCCGAACTATACTACCATACCCATACGTTTTTGAGGCCGCTTAATTCGAATCAAGGTTCATTTCGACTCCATCAGGCTGGGATCAAGGTCAATTGAAGGTCCAAATTAAGAAAACCATTGTATTGGAGAAAAACTTTACTCTCAGACGGTTTTGGGGTAGCTGATTCCGAAGCCGGAGTCATTCTGACTCCATAAGATAAGGATCAAGGTAAAGTGAAAGTCAACGTGAGAAAAAACCATTGAATCGGTGTGAACCACCACTCTAAGATATTTTTGGGGTAGTTAAATGCGAATTCTGGGTCATTTTGACCCCACTAGGTTGGGATAAATGTCATCCCAAGGTCAAAACTGAGAAAATCATAAAATCGAACTTCTGTTGTGGGACAAACCATGGATTCGGATTCAACGACCCCAAATACGTCGTAAAGTAGTGGTTTACGCCGATTAAATGTTTTTTCTCATTTTGATCTTCACTTGACCTTGATCCTGACCTTCTGCAGTAAATATGATCTAAAAATTCGCAGTAAGCGACCCCAAAAACTTCTGAAAGTAGAGGTTTTCTCTAATTCAATGGTTTTCTTCATTTTAAACTTCATTTGGCCTTTATCGTGATCTAATAGTGTCAAACTGATCCTTGATTCGACGTCGGTCCTGACCTAATGGCATCAAACTGGCCCCGAATTCGGATTTAGCAACCTGAAAAACGTATGGGTATGGTGGTTTATCTCGGGTTGCAAAAATTTTTTGTGGGTCTGTGTAATGTCCGCCACTTCTGATTTTAGTAAGAAACTTTATATTATTATTTAAATAAATATATATCATAATTATATATTTCGAACTAGTTTGAAAATCAAGTAAAAAAGAACCTTTCTCTATAGTTTTCCTTAATTATAATTACATTCATATTGGAAATGCTTCTTTCTCAAAACCAAATTTTTTTAAATTATGAAATTGCAGAAAGTTTATTTTTTAGAATTCTTTAAACACAATAAAGAAATCAATTAACACAAGATTCATCCACAATTTCCAGAACACAACATTCTGATATAAAAATATTAATTTGCAATGATATAAACTTGTCAAATATATTCAAATAACAAAAACTGCGTTTGATTGAAATAGAATTTTAAGAACTAAATATTTTATTGTATATAAAGAATTCCAAATTTCACTTTTAAGAACACTTTCTAATTCTAAAAATTATTTACATTGTTTTACATGTAAAGCAATCGAATTTTAAAAGCTAACTCATTCATACTGTTATTCCGTTTCGTAACGGCTAGGAAAAGGTTATCCTTACATGATTTTCAAAGTGATTTTAAATAAAAACTGGGTGAGGTCCAATTGAAAAGTTTGATTGGGTGTGTAGAGTTTCAACATCTAAATCTAAACACTAAAGATGTCCTGCAAGTTTTTTGTGTTTTATTTCTACATATTAGGAGATATTCGGAGAAGAGAGGGAAAGATTCAATCAAAGCCTCGATTTTTACTAGTACATTTTTTATCAAAAGGTATGTAATTCTTTCAACTTCTGCATAAACTTACAACTATTAGGTAAAACCCTCAAAATTTGACATTTGCAAGCATTATTTTGTCATTACTTTTCGTAGTAAAATTAGTACTTGAATTAAAATAAGTTGTTGCCACAAATAACGTACATTTCTAAATCATAATATAATGCAAGACAGATTCAAATTATTTATCACGATAAAAAATGATAACTTCATATTATTTTATTTTTTTAAGTTTTCAAATTCTATGAATATGTGCTTCGACGTGCATATTACAAAAAATATAGAATTAAAAATTTCTTTAGAATTCAAAAACAAAAAAGAATGGTTTTTCTAATAAATAAATGATTTTGACAAAAATATAATTGAAAAAAGAAATAATAAATCTTATATAAATCACACTTTGTGAGTGACAAGTATTTCCGAACTCTGAATTAGATTAAGATATATAAATTCCAAAGTAATAATAAATTGTATGCCATTATACTGCTATCATGATCTTATAAATTTTGAATCTCAGCTCTTAATAAGTATAGTGGAGGAGGCGAAAAGTAAAAGCGACCTGACCATTACGCTCCCCAGGTGTCGTGTGGCACTCCCAGAACCCATCATCCAAATCTGAAGGCATTCTTCTTACGGGCAGACTGCAATAACTATCACGCCCTGCGACCCATTCATACTTATCCGGATCCATTACAACAGGTTTCCGGTCCTCTACCAAATGCAAATGCTTATTGACCCTCCTTCTTTCTTTCATTCCCTTCTATAGTACCCATCAAAACAGATTTTTTTCAATTGAGAGATATACTTGTACTTCTATTATATGGAATAAATCGAAATAATAAAGTAGAAAAATAACCTTTGTGGTTAGAAAAACAAATAAATTAATGTTTATCTAACGGAAAAATATGTAGTTTAACCAGAATTAATACTCAAGAATTAAATCAATAAAAACAAAAATAAACTCGCGTGTCAAAAAAAATCACGTTGGGATTCGCGTAAAGTCCCGCTAAAGTACTGCTACTATCCGCGAGAAATTTGTAGGCATCTGGGTTTGAAACTTGACAACTCAGCCAAAAAAATGGCTAGTTTAATAAGTTGATTCATTTGAGAGCTCAAAGTGTTCTATGCAAAATTGTAAACAAGCCTAAACACGTTAATGTAAAAAAAATTTGGCGCTTTGCAGACTGAAAAATGTAGAAAAAAAAGGAATTTCGGGCAAATTTATGAAGAGTCAACTTTAGAGCATTATTTTTTATACAGGTGATAATGGCAAAATTTGAAAAAATTCATGCATATAAAGAAAACATTTTTGAACAAATTGCAGTTAACAAATTTGTCAAATAATGAAAATTGTTGCTTAAAATTATAAAAATATACAACTGTACTATCTTCATTTCCAATGAAGATATTAAAGCGATTCGAAATGCAAACTGCAACGTAAAGATACAATCTCCAGGAAAGATGTGATTGTTTTTTTCGTGAGAATCGCGATATTTTGGGACAATTTCTGTTGTGGGAAAGTAAGTGCAAAAGTTCAGGAGCACACAGGTCAAAGAAAGGCATCAGTGGTCGGCAGCAGAAAAAATGTGCCCCCTGCTTTCTGGCACTTGCTTTCCATACGGAGAAAAATAGATGTTAAATAGACATTCAAGATATTAAATGACAATATCTGTTTATATTGAAACTATAAAACGTGTGACGTTGACATGTGGCGTGGCGACAAAAGATTATAGCCCCGCTTTGGCTTTATCTTGAACATTCGTCATGTGTATTGTGGTTTTTGGAATATATATTGCGCTATGACTTTTGGTGGAAAATGGATTAATTGTTTTTGGATATATAATAATTTTCTAATGAAAATAAGAACTCAGCTACAGGCATCTTTAATATTAACCTTGAAAATTGCGTTATCCGTTCTGCACGAAAATTGCACAATTAGGAAAAAAAGCGAATGCTTGAGGATTCAGATATCAAAAACAGAGACTACGATATAAAATCCTTTTGAATTTTATAGAAAATGGCATGTTTTACAGGTAATTTTTGCTCAATGACAACATATTTCTTGAATATCTTAGATTCTACTCTTTAATATCTTGGATATTGTCAGTTAAAATATTATTTTTAATACCTGCGGATGCTCTATACTTCAATATCTAGATTTCAGTCCAATAGTCAAATCGCTAAGATATTAATTCATAATCTCTAGATAGTCTGTGCTAATATATATTTTTCTCCGTACAAACAAACTAAATGTCTAAAAATATCACGATTTTGACGCAATTAGAAGAATCACTTGCTTCCGAGAGATTTTAAATAATTACAGAGCCTATCCCTTACAGTTTAAAGTTTGAATCGCTGTAATATCTTCATCATAACTGAAGATAGTAAAGTGGCACATTTTTGTATTTTTAAGCAACAATTTTAATAATTTCTCAAATTCGTTAATTGCAACTTATTCATAAATTTTCTCTTTATATTCATGAAAATTTTCAAATTTGTCCTATTGCCTCTTGTATCAAAAATAATCACCTATTTATTTCGGACATTCTTTAGTTGCATACATACATTTGTAGATAAAGAATGAATGTACACAGAGTATTTCTTAAATTTGTTAAATAATCATTACAAGCCGAGAAATTATTCTTCAAAAGTAGGGTAACTTTGACCAAGAATATTTTTTATATAATAAATGTTCATTAAAAATTTCGTAATATTCTATGTATTATTTTACGAATACAAGCATAGCACATAAGTCATGTTTTTCAATATACTTTCGGAGAAACCAGAATTGTACAATAACCTTATAAAAGCCCATGTCTCCAGCCCTCTTAAATTTGTCCGATATTCCTTACTTTTTTTGACATTTTTCATTCTGCAAAGTACCAAATTTTGTTTCAATTAATATCTTTAAGCTTGTTTGCGTAGAAACCTTTGAGATTTCAAATGATTATTAACTTAAGAAGCTAGCTTTTTTTTTGGCTGAGATGTTAAGCTTCACTTTTTTTCAGATTTTTAGATTCTCATCCATAATTAGAAGGTGTTAGTTTTATGTGAAAACTGTCTTTGGTGGATTTCATCAAATGTCGATATTTTGAGGCCCCCTCAGCCAGAAAAAAAGGTTTTTACGTCGCTGTCTGTCTGTCGTTATCTTTGTCTTTGCCTTTGTCGTTGCCGTTGCCGTTTTCGCTGTCGCTGTCATTGTCGTTTTCGTTTTCGTTGTCGTTATCTGTATACCCTAGAACTTCCGAAAGTAATCGGATTTTATTGTGGTTTGGCACACAGTTTGCGAGACAAAAAAAGATCGAGTTCGTAAACCAGCCATTTTTGATCAAAATTCAAAAATTTAGAGCATTTACCAAATTTTTTGATACCACTTTTTTCAATAATTAAAATTTTATCGACAGCTTTTTAGTAGACAAAAATACGAACAATTTATTCCAATGATTTTTTTTTAATAAAAAGAAAAATACTAGTTTTATAGCATTTTCAAAATCCAAAAAACTAAACAAAATAAACATTTGGAGCCATACGAAGCGTGATATGGGAAAAAGTCTAGAGTAGAAAAAATTAACTTTTTCAGGGCCCTGCAAGGTTGTCTAAACAACTTCTTTAATTTTGCTAAAAAATCGCAAATTCAACATTTGATCGCCAAAAAACTAATGATAAAGCAGCAACACCATTTTGTAGACAAACAAAGCAAGGTACGAAAAGAAATAAATCCACAAAACTTGTGCACCTAAAAAGGATTTACAATTTTGTCATGAACGAATTTTTTGTAGGATAAGTAGTATTGGTTTTATTTGTGAAAAAGAACATTGAAAATAAAAAAATTAAATTTGTGTACAAACGATACTAAAATTTAATGCAAAATAAGAAACAAATATTCAAGTAATGATGATAAATACAATTTGTAATTTATTTTACAATATATAGGAATAAGCAATCCCAGGCAGATCAGAGGTACATGAAAAACGTATTACATTTGATGTAACAGTGTTGAGCATAATGTAGAAAAGTTGACATTTGTGACAAAATCGAGTATGAAGCATGCGTTACATGATAAGAATATGTTCGCTAAAGCCGAAAGAGCTTTAGCAAAAGAGAAATAGTTATAAACAAATTACAGTTGTCGATACTTATTTAACCTTAAATTTTAAAACTTCTTTTCACAAATATGAAAAAAATTCATAGAACAGGCGAGATCGAACAGTCGCGCGACCCAGGCGTGCTCAAACGCGCGAGCCGCGCGCGCAGCGTGCAGATTTGGTAAATTCCAAAAGTTTTGAAAAAATGCCACTTAATTTTCCTTTAAATTTTGTAAAAACTTAATCAATTTTAGAAAAAAATGGTGGGAAAGTTCCATTTTGTTTTATTTTTTCAAACATTTTACAAGTGTTGATGGGATTTATCTTCTAAACAACTTCTACTGAAATAGGATTAAAGTATTAAAAAAGTTCAAAATATGTCGCGCTTACTCGGAAGTTTTTGGGAAAAAAGTACTGGAACAGTCCCACTTCATTTCTGTGTTTATTTTGCAAACCCAAATTTTGTAGCACAAAAGTACCAGAAGAGTTCCACTTAATTTTTGTTCTAATTTTTGCAAACTCTAATTAATTGTTGGGAACAAGAACTAGAAATTGTCCATTTTTTTAATTTGTATAAATGTTAATGGGACTTTCACTGGACAAAAACTTCAAAACCCTACAACTTCATTTTATTTTTTTCTATTGAGCAGGACTTTTTAGAAGAATATTATCCTAAAGCTCCTACTCAAATCTTTTTTTAATTTTGCAAGCCTGGAATTTTTTTTAGATGTTGATGAGAATTATGTCCCCAAAAAAGTACTACTGAAATAGGACTAAAGTACCAAAAAAGTTATAAATATGTCCCGGTTTAACGTTTAAAGAGACTTTGTTAAGACAAAAATACAAATTTTCAAGAGAATGAAAGGGAATTATTCTAGTCTTATGCATCAAAATTAATTCAGGACCTGTGAATTTAGAAAAAAAATAGGCGCGGTTTTTTTCGGTACTTTTGTCCTAAAAAATGTATATTTAGAAGAAAAAAATTAGCAGGACTTTTTCGGCACTTTTATCCTAAAAAAGTTCTGCTCAGAATAAAAGTAAAAAAATTAAGTAAAAAATTAACTCTTCATGAAGAGTAGATGAAAAACAATTGTCTTCCGAAATTGCAAGAAGGCTGTGATTGCCGTTATAGTATCCACCTGTTCAGTTAATTCAGTAATCTCGATTCATAGATATTTAACTTAGCTATGTAACAATATTTTTAAATGTCATACGAAATGGAAACTTCAAATACAAATTGTTGGTTAGTAAGAAAATCTGGAGAAATGAAATTTGTAATCCAAGTTTTAAAAAAATACAAAAGTTTAAAAATTATTCTACTGTTAATCCTACTTATTTTCATTTTAAATAGGCCCTTATTATTTTTTTTCAAACTTTTTCTTGAGTGAAACCGGTTTTTCATCATAGCCACGGATTAAATCAAGTCACTGATGAGAAGAGGGTGTTATAAGTTAATTTAAAGGATGTTTTAAATCTTTTGGGATGATGTTGTAGGTACAAAATTAGGAGTATATAGATTGGAATTCGTCTCTTTCTCGTGCATTTCTTATAAACAATTTGCCGCCACACTTTCCTGTCTTGGCATACCTTTTTAGCTTTCTTCACGCCCATACATTTTCTCATGCAAGCTCTTACATTTCTATGCATGTTTGAATCACCTTAACCAATTCCTTTCCCATGTGTCAACTAGCGTCTCTTCTGCAACACATTCGTTAAAGATTATCTCGTTACTCACTTTCTCCATCAGTGGTTTCCATCATATTATATGTGCAGGAATCTCCTGTCAATTACGTTAATTTTACACTTGTCCTTTTCTTGATAAGTCCATGTCTCGCTAACGTATAGCACAGTCGGTACAAACATTTTAGCTTTATTTGATATATTTTTATTTGGACCCTGCTGTATTGATAACCGTTTTACCCTCGTTTATGCGCCTATATAACTCCTCATCTATCTTTCCGTCACTAGTAAATAAGCTACGAAGGTATACGAATTTATCAAATTGTTCTATTCTCTCATCATTTAAGACATATTGGATATTCTTTTCTCACTCTTTCCTACGAATAACATATAAGTTTTATTTTATTGACGATAAGGTTGAGGCCATCAGTTTGTTCAACATTCTTTGAAAGTCTTCGGCTGATTCGGCTATAATTATACCTTATCATTTGCGTAAGCTACCTCACGTACCCTTACTGTTTCGAGATCCACAACTTCTTCGTTGAAGAGGGTCATGTTTAGACACTTGTCTAAGAATATAATAAATATCCATGAGCACAGAGCGCCTCCTTACCTAACATCTTACATAATATCGAACCAATCAATAATTGACCAGTCAATAGATTGTAGTGTTAGTGGACGGGTTGACAAGATATAGATGCCTGAATTTTCGATGATTCACTCCGGCTGAGAACTATCAACTGTACGTAACGCCTGATAAATTTATCCAATTTCACTTTCTAATGAGGGTATTTCAAATGGTCTTTTAACGAGGTTCATAATAAAGATAATCATTATACATTAAACAAATTATTTAAACTTAATTTTTAATTTTTAAAAACATTTGACTTTTTCTTAAAATGCGGCATTTTTTATCTTTTTTTTAAGTAAGCTAGAAATCTTTTTTTTTCTTAAAAAACATCCCTTAACTAAAATGGGTACTGTCTCAGTGGTTAGAATACTTGATCAAAATGATTTTTCTGTAATATTTCTTATCTCCAAAGAAAATCAGACGTTAAATGCAATAAAAAAATCATTTTTAAATACCACTGTGAGAGGCAACGGAACTCACTCCAAAAATCCCCCCTGTGAAATGCAAGGAGACTCATCAAACGGCACCCGAAACTTCTAGATATGAAGAGATTAATACAAAAAAAAAACCACGTGAGAGGCAAGCGGACTCACCAAAAAGCATCTCGAAATGCAACAGGCGAGCCGAACCTCTCGGTGGTTCTGATACTTGATAAAATAAATTATATTGTTTATGTATACCCAAAATTTTATTTTATTTTCACTTTTTTGTTGTTTGAGAACGATTTATATATCTTCTAAATTAAATTTTTTAAATCAATTTATTGTAGGAAGTTTTGGGTATCAGCCTCCTTGATTCTAACAATTTTGTGTGCTTTTTTATGTTGCCTCCTTGTCTTTCACATGTTAGGGTGTCCCTTGTCTTGTAAGTAGTCAAAATAATTAAAGAAGAAAATCATTTTATCAATTTCTTTACTTAAATCCTGAAAGGTATAGCATTTTTAATACTTTCTAACCTTAATGTATGATTTCAACTAATTTAAGATATAAAACTGTTGATTTTTGAAAAAAGAATAGACATTTAAAGAAAAAATGTTTATTGGGACTTTTTTTATAAGAAGGATTATTATTTGAGCGAGGAAAAAACTTATTGGATATCTGTGTTATATCTCCTTTATAGTACAATAAATCTAAAAAAGTTTGAAAAAAGAATCAAAGGTGGGTTTTTTTTAAATCGACTGCAAAGTTTTTTCGATAAATGGTCGTCAATTTGTTAATTGTTGTGATTTTTAAAGGTTCTTACGTGATTTAAAATAATGCATATATCATTACTGGCGGGCGAAAAGAAATTTTTATTCTAATTAGTATGCTCCCAAGTTACACCAATTTGAAGAAAAATGTCGTTGGATTTTTCACAATTCATGTAATTATTCAAATATCCATATGATCGCCAAAAATTCTTTTTTGTTACAAAAAAAAATATGTATCTCGTGTATTACCTTGGAGAAAAATATGTATCAAACCTAAAAAATTCCGTGACATGAACCTCGACTCTGTGTCCGATTTCAGAGTTCCATCATTCTTAGTTCAGCTATATAATATATTTGTTTTTAAGATTTATGTGTCTGCTTTATAATAAGTCTTTGCAATAAATTCTGCTGGAAATTCCTGCTTTAATAATTTTACCTATATCGTTGGTTCGTTTCTAACAATATTTGTAGCTAGGTCAATGATAAATATCACAGATTCAGCTATACAATTTTTCCCATCTGAAAGAATAAATAAAAGCATGAAACTTTAACATAGGACTATAAAACTAATCTTTATTTCTAATCTTTATTTAAACACGGTTGATTAGAATATCTCTCGATCAAAATAACACTTTTACATGAATGTAGTATTGAAAATCATAGATTGCGGTAATAAGCCTTTTACAAAATACGTACAACATAATTATTATAATTATTATTAATCACATATTAATTGTTAAATTGTTTACAAGACAAAAAACTATACTAAATTAGAAAAAAGTCGATAAACAAACCTTCTTTTGTAGAGAAGTGTTTTTTTACTATGCCAGAAATATTATTGTTAACCAATTCTACTACATAATTGTTAATTGATTGACGCGCTACACCTTGAATAAAAAATAATATGTGAGCATAACAAAATGATCCTAAAGTTGTCTTGAATTAATCGGTTCAATTTTTGAACCGTTCCCATTCATTTAAAATTTTTAATATAGTAACGGCCATCAGTCAGCGGCAGCACTTATCTGCCAGATACCAAAATCGTGGATCTTGTCCAGAAAAAATAGCTTATCGCCATCTGCCATAGAAGAAGTTCAGAATTAGCTTGAGCTATATTTCTTAAGATAAAATTGAGACAGTACACTAAATTTCTGCTCAACTAAAGCATTAAATTTGAAATTGATTGCCTACATTTTCTATACTACTCAATATGAAACCTTATCTGAACTCAAATAAATAAATAAATACAATTTTAAACTTGAACATACCTTTATAAACACTAGGTTAAAAAGTCATATAATATTATTATATTTCATTGTTTTTTATATTTCGTGATCTCCAATATTAAAAAATATAAAAATACATAATTACAAACTGTAATTTCGGTTTTCACATTTTCTTAAAGTTTGAAATTAAATGTTTAAAATTGCTCGAAAAATTGAAAATCTATAGAGATTGAATCAAACCTTTTACATCTTGTGAAATTCCTTGGAATACCTTAAAATCCCTTGAAATCATTCGAATCATCAGAAATCCCTTGAAATTTAATTTAATTTATTTTTCAAACTTCTCTAAAAAATCTCTTCAATGGAGCTCAAATAATATTTAGAAATTCTCCAAATTCTTTAAAATCCCTTGAAGTTTTTGAAATATGTTTAAATTCTTTATAAATTTTTCAGATATTTTGAAAAATTCTTTATGTAACTTAAGCATTATTTACGCGTTTTATCATCATCTTTTCAGTTCTGAAAGTAGTCGTTTACACAGCAGGAAGATCGAGAGCGAATGCGCTTGCACGCAGTACAATAATAAGTCCATAATACCCCTAGGAGTATTATGGGGTCATAATCATACTGCGTGCAAACCCGTGCAGTCACCCATGTACAATTATGGCTGCGTCAACCTAGCACCTTCAATTTCAGACGTGATAAGCTCATACCTTTGTTACATAAAACATCGTATGCACCAAGGAGGCGCGAGTATAACCGGACCAAGCGCTGCTTAAATTATCTGACATCTGTGATTGAATGAGAAGCTTCAAACAATTTCATCGGTCCAAATGCACACATGAAAAAGAAAAAGTTTAAACAAAGCTTAATGTTTAATTGCTAGTATTAAAGAAATTTAAGAAAAAAATCGAAATCATTTATAATCTATATAATTTAATCTATATATGTATTTAATTTATATTGAATGAAAAATTTACGTAAAATAACATCGTAAATGTTGTTTAAATTTTTTTCTCATAGGATTCTGTTATGGTCTCAACAGCCTAAAATATTGCTAAAACATTGTTGCGATGTTGCCTAAAAATATTCTCAATGTTCTCTTTATACTCAGTAATCGGTAGAATAAATACGATTTTGTGTATTGGTAAATTTTACATATTTTTATTCACTAAGTGATAGCATTATAGCTACATTGTCAATGTTGTGATGGTACATTGCAGTAATATTGCATGCGGACCGGGAAATCGGGAAAAACTGTGATAAAGCACTTTGTCAATTATTTGAGAAAATATTGAAAAAATATTGAAAACTTCTATGCTGTTTTAACATAAATAAAATCTTATATAATAAACAGTTTTTAAATAAATAACTAACACTAAGGTAGCATTATACGAGATTCAACCATGATAAAAAATAAAAATGTCCAAAATATTTGAAAAATTTATGCAGAGCGGGTAAAAATATTGAGAAATAAGGGAAAAGTGACTGTTATCACGATATATTTAATTTGACTTTGTCTCAAAATATCCTCTCCTTTCATTGTATATCATACATTAATATGGAGCTTCACCCGAAATTTTATAGCCAATTGTATCGTTTCTCCATAAATTTAATTTGTTTTTATTTAATGTTGTTTTTTATGATTGCAACTCAAAATACATATTACAGCGTAAATTGGTTATAAGCAAATTTGTAGACATATAATTCAGGGGAAAATTTGTGTTTAATAAAATGTTATTGTAACTTGTGACCTACTTCCAACAAGTTAATGTTTTATTTTTGAATATATTTGTATAAAAAGAGTTTATATAAAACTTTTGCAATATATGTATTTCTAAAAATGGACAAAATGACCGTAAAGATTACAGCAGTTTTCAGATGGAGTTCAGCAAACGACCCGATAAAAGTTTTGCATTCAGGCTGGCCCTTAAAGCTGTTCCGCGACTCTACATCTCACGCCATCAAGGTGTTCGCGGAATATTGAATCTTGCATTTCTTCACAACAGGATTTTTTGCGTACAGCACATAGAGTCGCAAATATAAGAGACTCTCTTCTTGAAATGGTCAGGAAGCATACAGAAGTGGGCAAAGGTGGGGTGAGCAGAATGCATCAAATCTTATCTATCTCGAGTACCTACTTCTAAAAGCCTGGATTCAGAGAGCATACGAGAAAAACTTCCAGGAACAGCTCCTCGATAAGAGGATGCACGGCATCTTCCACAGAAATGTGGAGGATCAGTCAATGTCATGTGAGCTGACTTTTGTTTTCCTTAAATCACCCGGACTGAAGTCGAGCACGGAGGGTTTCATTTTGGCATGTCAAGATGGTGTCAATTGCACCTTAACATATCGTCGCCACATTTTGAGGCAAAAAATTCCCGATGATAGCTTCAGGGCGTGCCATGCACACCCCGAGCATCTCGGACACATACTATCTAGTTGTCCAACTCATGCGGGAACAACCTACATCCAAAGGCACAATGCGGCACTAAGAGTGCTTTATTACCATCTCTGCCACCCTTACGGCATTAACCTTAATTTCGCTCCGCTAAACGCTCCTGGGGAAATAGAATCAACTATCGAGAATGAGAAGTGCCGCATATACTGGAACTTTATATTCTGGGCAATTGTTTCTGTTGCACAGTCGAGGTCTGATATAGTTCTTCTTGACTTCGAGAAGCGAACCATGTTCGTTATCTAATTTTCGGCAACGGCTGACAAAAACATCGTAGCCAAGGAGAATGAAAAAAAAAACCTTGTATGGGAGTTGCGACGATTGTACCCGGAATATTCTGTTAAATTAATCGTCCTCATCATTAGCGCTCTTGGAGGTGCCAAGCTTTCACTGGTCAATAGCCTGAAAAGCATCCCTGCGTGTGAACAATATGCTAAAACACTTACGGGGAAAATTCAGAAGGCGGTCGTCCTTGGGTCACTCCGTATCCTCAGAGTGCACGAGACTTTTGCCGGATCATCGTATTGATTCCGTCACAGACTGTAACCACCTATCTCACGGTCATGAGACGTGGTTATGGCTGAAATCTTACCGTGATTTCGCTGGGATCGGGTGCAATTTTTCAGATTAGCACCCGATCCCGGCAAAATGCTGCGGTTGTCCTTATGACAAAATTTTAGTTAAATAACATCATCGCAAAAGATTTCAAACATTGCATTGCATTAACTTATAACATCCTGATCTCAGCAGTCCCTTCTAACAAATACCCTTGATTTTTGAACGATTTGAAAGAGTTTCATGGGATTTATAAGATTTTAGGATAGGTTTGCAAATATTCCGAAGAATATCACCAGATTTCATGTAATTGTACGGGATTTTAGTGTATTTTACAATATTTTAATGAATTTCAAGGAATGTATTCACAATAATGGAGGAATTTCAAAGGATTTAAAAGAATTGAATATATTTTCAAAAGATTTCAAGAATTGTAAGTGATTTTAAAGGGTTTGAAATATTTTAGGGCATTTCTAAGAATTCGAAGGACTTTTCCAAGATTTTAAAGATTTTAAGAAATTCAAAAAATTGTATTCGTTTTTAAGTAATTTCGTAATATTTGGAAGGATTCTATAGGACGTATCATGGTTTAAGATATTTTAAAAACTTTAAAGGGATTTTTAAAGGATTTTAACGGATTTAATCAGATTTCCGAGGATTTCAATGGTTTTAGGGAATTTTGAAAGCTTAAAAGGTGTTAGAATAAATTGTCCAGTTTTTAAGGAAATATCAGATTTCATAGAATTATACAGGGTTTTCAAGGGTTTTTATTGAATTTTAAAGGGTGCTACTTTTCTCTTTTAATTTTAAGGACTTCGTTTTTTAATGGATATAGAAAGAGTTGTAGATTCTTCAAGGCGCGTTACTATCCTTTCAAAAACTACTGTATGCTTGGTTTTGCATAGTGAAATTTAAAAACTAGAAACCTAAAACTGATTAGGTTCAAATATAATGCGCCTAAAAATGCAATAACTCTAAACAAGCATTACGAACTGTGCATTTAAAATTAGTTTTGTCTTCTTAAAAAAACTAACAGAATAAACAAACATTTTAAATTTAAGAAACTTCAAGACAAATATTTGCGAATTTTAGCTTTTGAAGCTAAAAAACATTTACCTTAAATGTCTCAAAAATTAAAATATTTCAGAATTGTGCATTGAAAAGTATAATTTAAAATTTAAACCGACACCTACATTCCAAAACTTTTCCCGGCGCACGGCAAGCGCACTGTGGGTGAAAATTGCGAAAAGCTAGTCAAAAGAGAAAAAACTTTTTTAAACAAATGAAAAAATGAAGAAATAAATTTTTTGTTTTTAAAATCCATTGATTTCCGTAGAAGTGAATCGATTTACATGTTTGAACATGGAATCTCTTCTTGTTAGTAAGTACAATCAAATCTGCAAATTCAAAACTCAAAATAATTTATATTTTTCCGTAAAATTGCTACGAACTTTATGATAGACTTTTCTCAGATAGTTAGCAAGTAATCGTTTTAAAAAAGTGAACAAGTAAATTTGACCACCAGTGACCGCTAAATTATTATTTTTCTTTATGAGTCAATAGAAACCTGTTCTAACACATATATGAAAATTGGCTGCTAATTTTTGCGACTTTGTTCTTGATCCGGTGCCAGTGGGACCTAATCACAAAAGCTGGCTGAAAGTATAAAATTTTCATAAAATGGGCCAAATTCTGTTACTCGCGGGTTTTTGGGCTCGCTGATTACGAAATCGAAGATAAAAATTCAGAAAAGAAAGTTGCGGATCCAATATGGCAGGCGATAATGGTAAATAATTTTTTTTTTTTAAATTGGATAGGATAGCTTTTCGCGGTTTTGGCCCACTGTGTGTCGCGTTTGTCCTGTGTATAAGCATAACACATGAAGTTATACAGAACGAGCGACAAAACTCGACTTGGTGCGGCATGGAACTGAGGTGTCGCAATTATAGAAATTTTAAAGATAAAAATTACTAAGAGGTACCATATTATGTTTTATCAAATGACTAGATAGATTTTATTATTAAAAAGTGAGGTTTATATATTTTTTTAAATTTACTGTCATTTTTACCGGTCAAAATCAAAGAATTTTAAACATTGTCCAATTTTTGATGAATTATGGTTATCTCATATATCAATAAGAGTTTCTGATTGCAATTAAAAATATTAATAAAGCCCTTTAAAAACAAAATTTTTGACATATAGTTATAAATTATTAAAGTTTAAAACCCTCCAGAGAATAAAATTCAATTTTGTTACGTCAATAAAGGAGATAATGCCATTGGTACTCGAGAACAAGAAATACAGAGGGTTGGCTATTATAATGACGACAATAAAATGTTTAACTTGTAGTTTCGCCGTCAGCTGGCTGGCACTCGTGTTTATATGTACATTTTATGCCTATATGCATTAGCCAATACGAATATGCATATATACGAAGAGAGTAAAATAAATTGAATGAAAGACACATGGTCACCATTTCGTACAGAAATGGAGCGCCAACGGTTCTCGAGTTCAGACGTTCCCCATGGCAGACCTTTTTTCTCGTTATTTAAAAAAAATCAAGAAAAGTTCGAGTAGCGTAACGGAAGAACCACAAGAGAGAAATAACGGAGCTCAGCTCATTTTCGGAAATTATTCGCTTTAAAATCACTTCAGCCTGAGCTAATTCATTTCCATTTTATTTATTTCATCGTAAAATTTAACAAGCTGGAACAGAATCTATAAATCTATATATCTTTGACCATAACTATAACTTAAGACTTTAACTGTATGCCTATATATCGTCGTTAAGTACAACTCAAACATTTATTAAGCAGATTTTTAAAAAAGTTAATTGCTCGCAACACACTATACTGTATTATTTTTTTAAGTAGGAGAGAATCAATTGTTTATTCAATTCAAAATTATTTTTACATCAAGAAATTATGCTACCCCCCGTGCAGAAACTTTCCTACTTATATAGCAAAATTGAAAAAGAGGCGCTAATGAGGCCCAAACTAGTATTAATATTTTCAATAAGGGATGATGCGTAAGAATACTCCAAGAATGTGATATAGGTGAGATTCTATTGGATAGGTACAAAAGAGATGCGTTAAGGTGGTTTGGGCATGTTGAGAGAAGGAAAGATGATCGACTGAAGAAACAAGTGAATCAAGGCAAAGTAAAGGGCAGCGTGCCCAGAGGCAAACCGCGGAAAGAATGGTCAGAATTTGCGAATGAGACCCTGATTCAAGGAGACAGAAGAAGCCACAGAAATACAAGAGTTTGCATGAAAAAATGCATGGACGTGAAGGATTCTAAAGAGGTAGGGTAGAGTGGGGTTAAAAGTGCCGCGGGGATTTTATGCGAAAGCCAAGGAAATACCTCATTTAATTTAGATGCAGTGTTATGAAAAATATACTTTGGCCACTTTTGATCCCATCCTACAAATTATTTCTTTTTGGGTTATTGTATGTAACACTTTTTCCCCTTGTTACTTTTAACCCCACTCTACCCTATGCCCAGACAGGAAAGTGTGGCGACAAATAATTTATAAGAAATGCATGAAGGAGAGTGTCAGTGGAGTGGCATGAAATAAAAAACCTTGGACACTAATGGGCCCGAGTGGAGGGCTTCACATAATGACTTTCCGAAGCTCTTCGCGTGGAGTGATCGCTAGATAGCAGTAGTGTCAAAACGCAGTTATCGCTGGCATGCGCAGTAGTAATTCTGTGTATTTTTAAATTGACAAATGGCGTTACATAATCTACAAATACACAGGAATAAAAACTGCGCATGACAGAGATATCCGCGTTCCGACACCACTGCTAGAGAGATTGATCAGCGACTTGGGTCGGGGAAGTGTTACAGAACGAACGTGCTATTTAATTAAAGAACACGGGAATTCTAGATCAATTTAAAAAATCTATACCCCCTCCCCAATCCAATATACCCTTTATCACCGAGTGAGTCACGCTAATCCTGCAAGTGATTTGTCTTGATTGTATATATATACAGGGTGTCCCAGGAGAATTGTCGTTCCCTGTGTAATGGGTGATAAAAAAAAATTCAAGTCGAAAAGTCCCTAGGTATTTTTGAGTCCGGTGCGTATTTTGGGAACTAGATGGCACTGAAAATGCATATAGGTGAACCGATATTTGCAAGTGTGCGTGCGACCCCGAAGAGCAATATCTCCTGCAGCGGTAACTTCACCTTGCTTCGAGCATTAAAAAAA